>VYZT01021086.1:89030-132216 GCA_013400735.1 Pomatostomus ruficeps
GGGGGGGGAGGCTCTGCCCGCGCTGCTCTAATGGCGGCGGCCGGAGCGGCCCAAAGCAAAATAAACCCCCGCACGGCCGAGCCGCACGTCAGCGCGGCCTGCCGCCCTGCGCGCCGCCCATTGGCTGCGCCCGCTCCCGCCCTCAGCCAATCGGCGGGCGGNGATAACAGACTCATAGAATGAATCACAGAATGGTCTGGGCTGGAAGGGACCTTAAAGATCACCCAGTTCCAACCCCCTGCCACGGGCAGGGACACCTTCCACTATCCCAGGCTGCTCCAAGCCCCGTCCAGCCTGGACACTTTCAGGGATAGGCAAAATCATGGAAGTTCTGCTACCCAAAATCCACAAACACAACCCATCACTCCCATCACCTACTCCACCACCGCGTGCAGATCCACACAGGCACATCCGAACACGAACAAAACCGAGCCAGGAGGGTGGGAAGAAGTGGGAGAGAGGCAGCACAGGCATGATCTCACCCAGGCACACCGAGGCACCACAGCCGGGGTCCGGAGCAGCAGCCGCGGGAGAAAAAATCCGAGTTTCCTGCCTTTGTACCGAGGCTGTGCCACCCTGCCTTCCCTCAGCAAAGCGTTCCATGCGGGACACCGATCCCAGCGGGACCCGTGGCCGCCCCGGAGGCGCCTCCTCACAGCCCCCCCGACCCCGCAGCGGGTCCCCGGCCGGCTCCGGCTCAGCTCGCCCCCGTTCTCCCCGCGCCCCCCCGTCCCGCAGCGCTGCCCGAGGAGGGCAGTGAGAGCACAGGGGCTTTACCTCTCCGCCGGGATCCGTCCCTCAGTCCCCCAGGAACACGCTCGGAGCACTGGGAGCCGCCTGCGCCCCGCACCGCCCCCCCNGGGGCGCCGCGCGGAGGGGGCCGCCAGGGGGCGCCTCCCGTCCCGGCCCCTCAGGGCGGCTCCCAAGGGAGCCCCGGCGGGGATTCCTCCCGGTCCTTCCCGCTCCTCATCCCGCTCCCCTTCCTTTCTTCCTTCCCGCATGTCCCGCCGAACCCCTCGGCACCCCCCGACCTTCCCTCAGCCAAACGTGCGCCTCAGTCCCCGGCGGCAACGCGCAAAGTGTGTTATTAGTGGAGACCTGAGCATCCTCGCCGTGGCTCCACATCCACCGTGGTGTGGGGTACGTGGACATCGCAGTTTCCTGTGGGAATAATCCCTCGAAAAACCTCCGTGTGATGGCACGTGGAGAACAGCGCTTTGTGGCTGCTGATCACAGAGTCACTGAATCACTGAGGTTGGAAAAGACTTCCGATATCACCGAGTCCCGGCTGTGCCCGATGCCCACCTTGTCCCCAGCCCAGAGCACTGAGTGCCACATCCAGGAATTCCTTGGACACCTCCAGGGATGGGGACTCCAAATCTTCCCAGGCAGCCCCTTCCAATGCTAAATCACCCTTTCTGTGAAGAAATTCCTCCCGATGTCCAACCTGAACCTCCCCTGGCTGCAGCTTAAGACTCCGTCCTCTATTTCTTATCAGCACTCAGGAAATATTTTGCTATTGAATGACTGAAGGAATTAATGGGAATCCAGAATCCTGCAGGTGCCATGGTCTGGTTGACATGGTGGTGTTGGGTCATAGGTTGGACTCAATCTCAGAGGTGGTTTTCAATCTAAATTGATCCTGTGATTGTGTGAAATCAATTTTCAACATTTCTTCCACGTGTTGGTTCTGGCTGTTCCTGACTTGATACGGTGAATGTGTGCGATTGGAGTTCAGGATGTCCACCCTCTCTGGAAAGACTCATCCAAGCAGCAGCCCCACAGTGCAAAGCCCATTCCTCTTTTGGGAAGGAAAGACCAGCAACAACAGCTCTGCCAGCCCTTGGGTTCAGCCCTTGTGCTGGCTATGCAATCTTTTTTTCTGCTTTCTACTCAAAAATTGTGAGTCTGCATCTTCCCTAAGCTGCCCTTGTAGGCTCACTGACAGAAAATGTGTATTTGTCCACATCCTTGCTTTTCCCTCATGGGTTTTACATCATTTAATACCTGATTTTTTATTTCTTTCCCCCACTGCGGTTACTACTTTTTATTTCAGGCTTTCTCAGATGTTTTAGCACTTTCTTATTTCCATGGTTTCATTCCCCATTCCCAGACTCTGCTAGATAATGCCTCGGGCTTGGTGTTGCATTGGGAAACTCATCCTGGACCAGCTGGATCCATCCCTTCTCCTTCAGTCAGCATAAAATAAAAACACCTGAGATGTTCCAGCAGAGCAGTGCTAGAGAAAATCCCTTTGTCCAGCAGGCAAACAACCAGGACTGGAGTCAGGACAAGCAAAATTTAATTACTTATGGAGACTGAAATAGAAATTTGTCTTCATTTGCAATTAAATTAGTTCCCTATAAACATCGAGAACTGTTGCAGGGGGAGGGTAATGTGATTTCTCTCTCCCAGACCAATTATTTACTAAATTCTCTGTCTGACTCCACTGAGCAGGTTGCTGCATTTCTCAAAACGCAGCTGTAGAAAAGAGGGGAACAATTTTTATTTTTTTTAGTAAGTCATGTAAAAGAAATATTCTTATCTTAAGGAATCGTGCCGTCTCTGTGCTTAGAAATCATCCAGAAAATGTATCCCTTGCTCTTGGCATCTGGGCAAGATGATGGAAGAGCTGTTGGGGTAAATCCTAAATTCTGCCCCAACTGCACAACAGGGGGAAATTTCCAGAAATAATTGTTATAGATTAGACTGAATACAAAGATATGAAAATACAAGGAATATCATAGAACTGTAGACTTCTGGAGGGGCTTGGGTTGGAAAAAAATTATGCCCAACTGAAAAAAAATATCCCAAAGAATTCTATGATTCTAAGTGATTTTTAATCTCTGCACAGTCGTTCTGCAGAACACAAACATTCTGAGTAGTGGAGCAGGTCCCTGGATAGTATTCAAAGGAGAACACGTCGTCAGATTGAATTTGAAAATATTTACCGGAGCAAAAGCAAATCCTGGGCTGCATCTCCCAATTACCTGACATTTTTGCTGTTGGTGACTTCATTGCTAAGGCCACGTCGTTGGCTTGAGCTCAGGAAGCTGCTGGCGTCTCCTTCCAGGTTTACCTTGCGGGAGTTTGCCATTTGTTCTGGACTTAAACAATAAAATACAAGAGGAGTGACCTTTCAGCAGTTTAGAACGTTGATATTTGCACATGTATTTTATCCAATAAGAGCTTTCAGACTCCTAATTTGGAGACGAATCAAAATCTACATGACTTGATAGTCCAGTCCTCAATAGATTTGGTATTTGATCATCTTTTTGGTGTTTTAAATGTCAGAAAGATAATTCTATTTTTGTTAGAGGTAGCAGAAGTTGTAAGCAAGTACTAATTTCCTACGTCGCACCCAAAATTTTCATTTCCCTTCACCGGTTTCAGGAGAAATTTTAACGCCCTGGGAAGGAATTTGGAACAGTCATACTCATTTGACAGCTTAAGCTGTTATTTTGGGAACCTTCCTTTGCAGAGCTGGATTTGCTCAGGCCCTGCAGCTCGTGTGCCTTCACACAGAGTTGTACAACTGCCCCGTGTGCCTCACAATAAACCCACGGCAGAACTCTGGTATAAAAATATCATTTGCACGTGTCTGTGTTCCAGTTTTCTCTTCTCCACACTTCTCAAACATCATAAATCCCTGTTCTTGCAACTCCCCGCCTTCCTAACTCCAATCTCCTTTCTTCCTCTTCCTCTAGAACAAGAACTGATAGTAAATCTCCTTGTCAGAGCTCACAGGGTTGATAAAACCCAACCAACGTGCACGAATGATGTGATTTTGCAGGAATACCCAGCTAAGAACCCCCTTGGTTCCCACTCCTTGCCAGCCTGGAGCTGCCCCACCAGCCTGGAACCCTTTGTGCCTGCGAGGTGTGAGCCTTGCAGGCAGCCAGCGAGGCAGATGGCTGGGAAGTCCCCTTCCTTCTCTACAAAGAATTTATAAATTTAGGATTTTTTTCAGAGCAACCCTGAGCTGCAAATTGCCGCTGTCTCCTATTAAACACAAGCGCTTTGCCTTACAAGATGCCCTGATTTTTTCTGTCCCAATGCTCCCTGTTAGTAAAAGGCCTTTCCCTCAACCCTCCCTGACGTTTCTGTTCTGATTCACCCTGTTTATACCCGAGCAAACGATACCCAAAGCTATAATTAGACAGCAAGCGTTGAAACATTGCACAGGAGCACATTTGTTGCCTGTAGTACCTGGGGGGGACTCGGTGACACAAAATTGTGGTTCAGGTAAGCAAAAAAAAAAAAAAAGACAAAAACCTAATTATTTTCTGCTGGCACGGAGCGTTTTTGTTTTTTGGTTTTTTTTGTGCTGCAGCAGAATTACCTCAGCTTGAGTGCAAAGATTACATCTAGTTAGTGATGTCTAAGTGCAGATCTCGCTCTTATGTAATTCTCTTTACCCTGGTAACTCCTTGCTCTCAGGCAGAGCGCCGGCTCCCATCAGGAGATTCATCCTCGGCTTATCCAGGAGCAGGGATGTACGTGCTCACCAGATGGTTGTTTCTCACCAGCTGAACTTTGAATATGCACAGCTCCCTACTCAACCAGCTCCTCAGATCCTGCTCTTGTCGTTGCTTTATCCTGCGTTTTCAGGAGCAAGCAAGGTTTGCAACACTCAGATAAAGGGCGAGGAATAGAAATGCACAAAAATCCAATGGAAGCACAGGTTGTGGAGCTATTGCAACAGGATGTTTTCAATGGTTCGCTGATTTGTTACCAGTTTCTCATCCTCTGAGTCAGCCTGAGCTTTCACACCCAGTAAATCCCATCCTTGTGGCTCCTTTTCCCATTTTCATTTGAATCATAGAATTATTGAACTATAGCTAGATCACTATGCCCCCTGTGCAGGCAAGGATGAAGTCAGAAGAGGCTAAATCATAGAACCATAGAATGCCTTGGGTTGGAAGGGACACGAAAGAATATCCGTGGAGCCAGCAGGAGACCTCTCACAGCTCTCCAGGTAGTCAGAGTGTGTGAGGGTGATTGTTTCAGGGAGAAAACAGCCAGGAAAGACAGAGAATAGCAAATCTAGCTTGGAAAAACTGTGCAGAAATATCTCTGAAGTCTGCACTCTGAAATGTATTTCAATAGCAAAAAGGAAAAGGTTCAAAGTGGGGAGCACTTGCATTGAAAGCTTCCACATTCTCCGTATTTTCCTTACTTTTTCTCTGGTTCCACGTGGAGCAGAGGAAGGAGGTGAAGGAGTAAATCCATTGGGCCAGGGTTTTCCAGCTGAAGGGTTTGAGCCCTGTGATTGGGGAACCTTAGAAGCTTTCCTCAGCTGGACAGACCTTGTGTAGGTGAAGGAGTCTGTGGCCAACAGCAAGGCAGCTCACATGGAGAAAAACCGGGAATCTGGGAGGCGATGGGGTGGCCGCGTTCCAGCGCTCGGTGTGGATCTGGAGACTCCACGAGACTGCGGGAGCTGCCCGTCCCAGATGGCGAGCACAGCGTGGCTGCCGCCGCTCCGAGCATGCATCAGCAGGTCTGTCACAGCACAGGAAGGCAGGGGGGAGGACAGAGAGAGGGAACCGAGGAAAATGTGAGACAGGGTGTTAAAAACAAAGGGGATGGAAAAATGGAACAGGAAAATGCGGAGAGCTCTTCGGATGCACCCTGAAAGTCATCAGGGACGACGGTGACATGTCACAGCGCAACTCGAAAAGGACGCAGCAGCCTGAGTCCCTTCAGGGGCATGTGAGACATTTGTGAGGACTCGAGACAAAAATCCATTCTAAAAATGGACTGAAATCCATAAACGTATTGCTGTGCAGAAATGTCAGGCCTGAAGAGCCTGGGTGGCTCTGCACAATGGCCACCCTCTCTCTCTCGCCCTCGCCACGGACACATTTAACAACCACCAACGCCCCGGGCCCCTCCAAAATGCTTCTGGCAGCAGAAAATGAAGCACGGGGTCAGCATAACCCGGACTCCTCCAGTGCTGCCAGCTGGGGCTGGAGGAGATGGAAATGCCACATTATGGGTTAGGCAGCCCCCTCCTCTGGCTCTGGCTTTTGTGAGCCCCCCTGATGGCATCACCCCTCCCCAAACTTTGTATAAAAGCCATAGATGCTAAACCCGGTGGCTGTGGAGCTGAGAGGCAAAAACTCAGACATTTTTCTGCTTTAGGAGAGCCCAGCACTTCTCCTGTGCAGCAAGGCAGCGTTATCGGGTGGCTTTAATGTGCCCCAAAGTCGAGCCAAAGCTGTTCGTGCTCGGCAAAAGTGAAAATGGGATTTATTATAAATAATGCTGTCCAGGAGCCCACGAGGGAGCAGAGAAGGGACGTTCTGTGTCTGGTTTGCAGAACACAGTGCATCACGCCCAGCATAATCAGCACCAGCTAATCAGATTATTTGATGAGCCAGAGGGAGCAAAATCTATCTCTGAGTTGACGTAATCCACCAATAGACTGCTTAAGGATTCTGGATCTTTTCATTCTGTGTCTCAGAAGCCTTTCCCTTACCTATTTATCGAGACTTATCCTTTTTATGAGCAAATCTGGGATTAAACACAGACGACTCAAATAAAAACCAGAAAACAAACCAGGTACGAGTGAGATTCCAACAGAGCAGTGCCAATTGCCATGCTACCGGCCCGGCAGGGTGGTGAAAGAATATCAGGGATACTTGAAAGCCATTAATGGAGACCTTGGATGGTAACTGAGGAAGATAAGGAATACACAAGTCTGGAATTAAAATGGGGAAAAGGCATTTTTTCTGGAACATTGTGAAATTTTGAAAGAGAATACATTTTTGTTTTAATTCAGGCCTGGCCTGGTCCATAAATTCTTATTACTTTAAAATGATTTAATGTATTTTAGAGGGGTGTTCTGTAAAAAATCTGTACCTTCTCTTAGGCTTCTTCATCACAAATAGGCAGTTTCGACAACTCCATAAAAAGTAGCTTTCCATCTTATTCCTAATTTCATCTTGCAGAAAGCCGTCTAGCAGGGTACCTCATAATGCTTTGTTTTATTTACAGATACAATGAGGGGAACAGAAAAATAAATCATTTTCAAAACAGATTACTCTTCTGGAAGGACAGTTCTTTGATTGTTTTTATTCCTAACTTTAAAAGAAAATAATTTAGTAATTACAGCTTGAGCAACTATTGTTTACTTGTATGAGGCCGCACAAAAGCTGCTGTGCCTGCCTTCCTTGTATGTTGTGCTAAAAAGATGGGCAGAAACAGAATAAAATAATTGCAACAGAGCATTGCCTGGGATCACTGTCTCCCTCCCACTGCACAAAGAGGTGCTGGAGCAAAGCTGAGACATTTATTGAGCAGCAGGAGGTCATTAGCTTGTTGTCAGTCCCCTCTCCATTGACAGCTCGACGTGGCTGGCTGGTAGGTAAAGCTGCATTGTGAACAGGCTTTTTGTAACCCGCATTTCTGCTTTCGTACGAAAAGTATGTTTGCTGTCTCCCAAATAATCCTTGCCACCCTGAGAAATTACAGATTTTGTGTTTCAGGAACGTGTTGCTTCAGTTTTCCAATGACATGTCTCAGCTGCATCTGACTTTCTCTTGCCTAAGCCCTTTGAAAAAAGTTTAAGCTTCAAAAGCTTCCATTTCCTTAACACAGCCAGCTCTGGAGCTGCCCATGTCCAGGCTCAGCTGTGAATTTCCAGGGCTTTAACACCAAAGGACAATTCAGAGCACATCTTGGGGCTGTGTAGAGCTGAAATTGCTTAAATATCACAGCGACTCAGATCTTCCGTAGAGGTCAGAGCGAGGACTGAGGATCAGCGAAGGCAGGAGGATTTTTAACTGAGGAGTAAACGCCTGCTGCCATAAGCCAGCCAGATCCATGGGTAATCATTTGTCTGCACATCTCATTACTGCCCGAGCAGCACAGAGGCCGAGCCACTGACTTTGCTTTGCCCAGTGCAGTTCAGCTTAATCAATACAACCCATTTTACAAAATCATGCAAAATGTTGAGCTCCTGCTGGAATAATTGGAATTCATGGAGCTGCTCGGTCTCAGGAAGGTCACATTCCTCTGCTGGAGGTGGAACTTTTGAAATCCTTGGCCGGGAGGGATTAATGACCTTTCCTTCCTGGATATGGCTTTCACATAGCCCAGTTTCCCCAAGACTTCCATGGTTCCTCCCTCTGCCAAGTCAACTTTTACAGCCAAGGGGCCTGGGCAAACACCCAAGGCTTGGTGAGAAAGTCCACATTTGGCCCTTTGCCCACAAGCCAAATTTCATTGGTATAGAAAAATCACATTACATCGGTTATATTGGGAATATTTATCACACAGCTGATCATAGAATCACAGAACGGTTTGGGGTGGAAGGAACCTTAAAGATCCTTTAAGATCAACCTCTCCCATGGGCAGGGAGAGGTTGCTCCAAGCCCCATCCAACCTAAGGTAGATGAGAGTCCAAGGAACCCATGTCAGGAGCAGAAGGCTGCTCAGATGAATGGGGCTGATCACTTGCGTCAAATTAGGGGGCTTTTTTCTCAAATGGAGCCCAAACCTCTTTGGGTTAGAGCTTTCCGACCATTCTGCTGAAGAAACAGAAGTTCCGCTGTTTCATTTTGTTGCTGTTTCTCTTATCTTGCCATCCCGGCTTTGAATTTTCACTCTCTTATTCCAAGCACACGTCTTGCCCGATTTACTTAATCTTCAGGAGTTTTCACAGAGTCCTCAGGCACTCAGGGAAGAGGCCGAGTGAGCTGGGCTTCCCCCAGAGCACGCGTCTCCAAAGCTGAACTGTGTTCATTTCTTGGCTGTCTTCTTCTCACATCAGAGAATATTCCAAATAAGGCCTCACTGGTGCTGCTTGGAATCAAAATAGCTCCATCTTATTTAGGTTTGATAACCCCTTGAGAAAAGTCCCTTGGACTTTGGCTTCCCCTTAGAGCTGTTGACGGCCTTGGCATACGGTCCTGTTAGATCTTCTCAGTTAAACACTGTTACATCACAGTTCTGTCAGCTGTCAGTATTTTAATGTTTTTCTTGGAGTGTTTGCTTCCTGTCCTAGACCTTCTGCCTCTAGAGTCAAGTGATTAAGTTAGACTTGGAGGTTTTATTTTCAAAGTAGATTTCTGATCCTCAGAGCAGCACAGAAAAGCATAAAATATCAACTAAACATAAATAAAGGGTTCAGAAACTAAAAGCAAAGATCAAAAAAGAACCACAAGTATCGGTTCCTGAAACTCATTAGTTAAAAATATCAAAGTTTTGGAACAAAACAAAGCAGCTGGTGGAAGTTTTTTCCTGAAGTTTTTGACTGCCGGTTCCAGAGTGCAGAAGGCATTTCTGTTTGTGCCAGTGCTGGATCAACACCCCAGCTCAGTTCAGAGGGATGAGTAAATTTATTCCTACCAAGAGCTCAGTCAGGCTGAGTCCTTACATCTAATACTCATCCCAGGCTTCCTGAAACACTCCAGCAAAAATCAGGAATATTGGCATCTGTGTTCTGGGAGACATTTTGGGTAGATCTGCCCTGTTTAGCTGATTTTCCTCATCTAGCAGAATACCTATGTATTCCTTTTCTTTCTGTACCCCCAGCACTGCAGTTGGATTCATGGATGCACAGCCCATCCAGAGGCGCCTGTGCCACAGCTCTGGCTACAAGATTTTTTTGCACTCGCAGTTGTTGCCTGCACCAGGGCCAGGTGAGATGTGTGCAGCAAGGAACAGTCACTTCTACAAAAAAGATCAATTGCAGCTATTTAACAGATAAATTTGGAGTCAGCCTTCATCAAAAAGAATTCAAATTTACTGTAACTGATTTTGGCTTTCCACCTGCAGAGCAAGACTGAAGGAATATTCAAAGAAGATTAAAAGACAGGGTTTTGGCTACTGCTTTGTAAAGCATTTGGTATCCGAGTCATGTTTGGGGGATTTACAGGGTTTTGGTGTCAGCTGTGTGTCAGATCATGCCACAGATCACAGAGGAGCAGGCTGAAGGGACTTCAAGGATCATCTGGTCCAGCTTTTCTTGGCCAAAGCACAGCCTAGACAGGATCTGGTCAGATCAGGGCCTTGTACATTGAGTCAGAATCCTCCAAGGATGGAGATCCCACAGCTTCTCTGAGCCCCATTCCAGGCTCTGACTGACACTGATTGTTCTTTTCCTGATAAGCAGTCTAAGCTTGCACTAATTGTGTCCAAAACATGCACACTCTGCCTCTTTTCAAACCCAAATGAAGTTTAATCGAGTTGTTTTTCCTTGAGAGATAATGTGACTAGAGAGCATGAAGCCCCAGGTTTAGTGAGACTGCACGGAATAAAAGAGATTATGGATTAGAAACACAAGCCATTAACCTAGAACATCAAGAACAGTTTGGGCTTCTTTGCCTTCCAGCCTAATACTGGAAGGCCCATGGCAAAAATAATTTAATTGATATTTCTCACCCAAGTTTATAGCTAGAGCTGATTAAAGCCTCTATTTCTTTTCTGCTTCGATTTTCTAAGTTCTGAAATACTTAATTCTACAAAAGAGGTAATGAAAGTAATGAAAACTAAGTAATGAAAACTTGCCAGGAAAAGAAAAATGTTATTGAAAACAAAAATTAAAGCTAACACAGAATTCGGGGCTTCTGGAATTTATCCAGAAGCTGTGGAATTTGCTCTCCAAAGCTCTGGGGGATCTCAAGTGTCCAAGCCAGGGAGTGAGGCTGATTTAGAGGTGAACCCTGAAGTGACGGGGATTTCCCTTGTGAAATGGGGCTTCCCCATGGATACCCTCCAGCAGCTCCAGGCCGTCTCCTGGTCACCGTGGCAGACCGGCAGCACTTTTAGTGTCGCCCAGAAACCTCCTGAAACTCCTGAGCTTGTGCAAACCAGCTTGGTTTCAACACTGCAGCATTTACCACAACGTCTGCATTTTTGGAAGCTCTCCAGCCAGCGACATTTCCCATCTGAAAGGAAGAGTTTCACTTCCCATGCAGCATCCACCTCTCCAACAGCCACTTGCCTGCCAGCTGCTCGGAGCTGTCCTGCCTTCCAAAGGCGAGCAGAAAGCAGCACCTGCAGCTCAGCACACTTAAACACATCTCAGAGCACCTCACTGCATCTGAACTGGGCTAAACAAGTTACCTCCCAGGCACGCTGACCCCTCTGGGGAGCACAAACACCCCAGTTCAGGCTACACTCACAGCATGAAGACCTAATTTAGCCCTGATGTTTTGAGATGCACAAGCAAGCTGCTTTTTGCAAGGTCACCCCCAGCAGAGACAAGGAATTTTTTATTATTAGCGTGAAGACCTTGAGTTTTGAAAAATGCTCTTGGCTTTCATCATCACCTGCGTGCTGGTTTTTTCCACCTTCCTTGCATTAAATGGTCAGGAGAAGAGGCTGTAATTTATGCAGCACTCCTGACTGTTATCCCAGGGGTTCTGTGCAAGGAAGCACCTTCATTTTAAAAGCCCCTTTTAAATGAATGGTCTCAAAAACACTGGACAGTTTTAAAACTGAAAAGATGAGGGAGTTTACGTGGTATGGAGGGAAACCTGCACGTGGTGACAAATTAAAGCATTCAGCCACAAAAATGATAATTAAGAGGACATGAAGAAAAAAATGGTAAAACAATGTTAAAGGAAGATGTTTTTCTATTTAGAGACATTCTCTCCTTGCACAGAAAATATTTTAAAGGTGAGTCCTGATCCTGTTTGTCCTCAGGTGTTAATACCACGTGCTTAGACAGGAAAATGATGTCAATCTGCCAGTCACTAATTGCCCTTCCCTGTGGTCCCCATTTCCTTGGGTGCTCTGTTTTTCTCCATGGCCGTGACAACTCTTCCCACGCTGCAGGAAATATTTAGCTCCCATCTTCCTGTGGAGCAGCAATTTCCCTATTTCCATAACTTAAGCCTTCCCCACCGAGCAGCTGCAGTGTCTGCCTGAACTGTGGAGTATTTATTTTGTGGAGGTTTTTCTAAGTCCTGATCGAATTCGTTTGAGGGAAAGATACCTACAACGTCCTAAAGAACAGCTGTTCTCAAAGCAGCCCCAGGAAACATTTTGTCTGTTTATCCTATGAATTGGCAGAACACGGGCTGCTGCATCCTGAAATATTCTATCATCTCCCATTAAATAAATAAGGAACTGAACAGTTCCTAGCTACGGATCACAAATGGAAGGGGGAGGAAAGTAAACATCCAGTTTAGCTTTCACCTCAGTGCCTCGCTGGTTCCAGTTCACCTGAAGTTCCTCAGTAATATCCGTAGGAAAACAGGCAAGTCCCTAGCGGGGCTTTTCTTTTGCTGGACATCAATTTCTCTGAAGTGCTCACATCCTTCTTGTCTAAACTTATACATTCTGGATGGATAAAGATGTCTATGAAAAAGGGAATTATTTTCCAACCTCTGCCTGGCCGGGGGCCAAAGGAAGCTGTGTGATGTTCAATCTTACATTCATACAGTGTGGCATGAAAAAGAAGTGTACAGGGGAACTCTGAGGGGCTCAATCAGCCACTCCTCAGGCTGTTTTTCAATACTGCAACATGAAAAACTTGCCCTTCAGTTAAAAAAAAAATTACAAATATATGTATGTATGTTTTATTTTGGCACAGTGACCTTGGGGACTGTGAGTTTGGGGTTTGGAGGCTTTTTTTCCTGCAGGATTTCTAATGATTTCTAATGGCAGCAGGAATTCCTGACTCCTGCATCCATGATTTTAGCTGCAGGCAGGGCAGCGAGGACAGGCCCTGCTCTGTCAATCTGGTAATGAACAGTAATGACAGACTCTAAGCTGTCATAAGAGGATGTGACCAAGCCTTTTTTGGGAATGGAGAACTCAGCCACGTCTGGTGACAGCCAGGACGACCTGAGGGAAGGGACCTGCCCACAACAAAGTCCTTTTTGCCCTCTCACAAATAAAACTGACCCCTCCACATGGTGTTCCCGGCTTCTCCCCCCTCTCCAGCATCCCTCCTCTCTCCTGCTCCCGACCAGGTGGTCAAATCTGGATTAATTTTATTTTGTCCTAAACACGATGTTAATTCTGTGTTCTCACTAGACCACAGCTTGCAGTGGGGGAGGGAGAATTTTAATCCTGGTGGGATTTCCCACTCTTACGGATTCCCACATGGAATTCGCAGCAGCCTTTGTGCAAAGTGTTGGAGCTCCTACAGACATTTTGGGGAAGCAGTGGTGATGTGCGAGCCCTGAAGTGGGACCAGGCTGAGCCCTTCCCTGAGCAAGCAGCAGCCCCATTTCTGTCCAGGCAGCCACACTAAGCACACAGCTCTGGCCTCCCTCGTTTAAGCAGGCAGCTAATCCCAATGCTATTAAACTCCCAGCATTTCCAGCTTCCCTCAGGAACACTGAGTGGTTATTCACGGAGCAGGCTCACACCACGCTGCTTCTTCTGTGCTGACAATGGGCAAGTGATAAACACTGCAGGGTCACTATAAATTCATATTTTGCTGCCCTCCTTGCCCGGGAGACAGGTCAGAGCAGCCTGGGACAGGCTCTGTGCTCCTGCTTCCTCCTGTGACAAAGAAGGTGCCACAGGAGGGCACAAGGAAAGTGAGTCATCCCTGTGCTCATTAATTAATTAGTGTCCTGCTGCTCCTCCAGGCAAACCAAACAGATTACACGTGGCAAAATTGACATAAACAAGGAGAAAACTCTGCTCATAAAGGAACTTGGGAAGACGTTCAGTCCCAAACCTGCCAGAGCTCCAAGCAGTGATCCAGTCTGCTCTCTTTACTGGATGCTCTTGGGTGCTTAAATCCATTCTCCCTAATGAAGGTGGGGTTCCCAGATTAAAGGATGCACAGAAATTACTCTCCCTGATGAGATAAACGTTTCTGTCTCCAGCCTGGCTGGGTGAAGCTTTAGGGTCTGAGTAAAGCACAGCCAGGGTCACCACTCCTGAGCAGGGGCTCATGGCAGTCACTGCATTCCCATCCCCAGGTTTCCAAGGAGCCTCCCTCCAGGTAGAGAATGGAGGGAATCAGGACAGCATCATTCCCATGGGCAGGAGCCTCCAAGTTTGCAGAGAGCACCTGGAACAGGGCACACAGGAACTCCTGCTCTGTCCCACTTCCCTGCGCTCGAGAATTGTGTCTTTTAAAATTATGCTGAACAGACTTGGGTGCACTTTGCAAGAAAGCCACCAAGAAAGGCCAAATCTCACCTGGATTTGTGCACTCCCTTGTCTCTGAGCATTCCTTGCCTTGGACAGAAAAAGCAGCCTGTCAGATTACGGCCTTCCCTGGTGTTCCCTCTGCACCCCATCCCTGAGCCACCTCACAGGAAAAACTCACCAGAAAAGGCAATATTACTAAAAACAATAAAACTTCCAGTCTCTGGAAAGAGAAAAGAGAAATCTTCCAGACCCTCTGCTCAGAGCAGAGCTGTCTGGGGGTGGGCTCAGCCGGAGGGTCCCAGCTGCCTGCCCTCCCAGGCTCTCCCTGTGCCTCTCCCCGGAGCTGCGGAGGGGGAGGCAGAGCAGAGCCAGCAGATGATGCTCCCCAGAGCGTGGGCTGCCTGCCAAGGAGCACCGCCAGGTGCTCGCTGTTTAAACTGCTTAATAGATTGTATTAAACAGAGATCGATATCAGAACCGTGGGCTCCAGCCCTGCCTCAGAGCCTGAGCTTGTCCAGAGCACCCAGCCCCATCCCAGCCCAGCCCTGCCGAGGCGCAGGGATGCGGGGAGCTGCCTCCTGAGGCTGAGCCTCTCGGTCATTCTCCACCTTGTCCCAGCCAAAGGGCTGCAGGTGTTGAGAGTACAGAGTTGCAGCTCCTAAAGTGACCCTCTGCAAAGTCTGGGTGTGCTTTTTACCGACCTCAGCAGGGAGACAGGAAGGGCAACCCTGTCATCTCCATCTGCCTGGTGATGGAAGAGACCTCAAACCGCAGGGAAGGGCGCAGAGCCCCGAACTCTCCTCACCGAGGCCGTGGGAGGTTAAGTCGCTTCGGAGCGGATGAATAAAGCCACCAACTTTGCTGTTAGTCCCCGTAAAGGTGAGGTCTGTCCCACTTCCAAGCGCTGCGGGCTCAGCTCCAAGCTCTAATGGTTTCATTGTTGTCGGGTTACAATGGGCTGTGATAAAATCTCCGGCTCTACAGAGCCTTTCCTGGCAGGGATTCAGGGCAGCCAGCACACCTCGGTTCCCCAGCTGTGGAGAGCAGCCCGTGGCCATCCCCTGTCTCAGCGTCCAGGGCACAGCCACCAAATTCCAGCGGCATTTCCAGGCTGGCCGGAGCCACACAGCACCAAGGAAGGCAAAAATCTGTTCATTAATAACGTGTCCTGGGCCTCTGAGTGAAGGATGATGTGCCTGTACTTGGTAAGTAAAGTGTACGAGGTCTCACAGCTACAGTGGTTTATTAATTTGCCTCGTTAATCTAATTTCCTGCACTCTTTTGGGAAAGATTAAATGGATCATATGTAGGCATGAAAAATCAACGCGAGGGGAAGAAACCTGGAGGTCTGGCAGGATAAAAAAGGAGAAGTCAAAATTCATTAAAAATATTGGATAAGTGTTTGTGGTGACCAGAAACTGAAATAACAAATATTTGTTACGAGGAGGAAAATTCCCGTCTCCTCTGCAGACAGGTGGGAAACCCCATGGAAACCCCACACAGGACTGAAAACGAGCAGAATTTAAAGAGCTGGGTGAAGCTGGGAACCACGGATTGCTGAGGGGGGTTTGTGGTACGCTCACATTTGTGCCTCTGTCCTTTGGTTTTCTCAAGTACAGATACGGCTTTGCAAGGAATAAAACAAAATTACGACACGTGAAAAGCCAAATGCTCAAACAAACCCTGTGGTAGGTCAGCACAACCCCTGGAAAGTCAGATGTGAGATAAACTTCCCTTGTTTACCCCCTCAGTTACGTGTGTGGTCAAGGCCACACAATACTTGGGTATTTTCTGTGAGCCGAACTGGGGGGAAATTGTGATTTCAGATTTTCAGTAATGAAAATCTTCCAAAGTCACTTATTTTAGCAGAAATTCTCTGAAATAAGATGGAAGCTGTTGTTTGATGGAGAGCTTAAAGACAGGTTCCAAGTCCAATTTACCTGATTTAAGGGTGACTGAGACACTTGAGAGAGAGATTTGGGTGTCAGGGTTTAACCCTTAACCACACAGAGGCGTTGGAGCAGGGCAGGGTTTTAGGGATTCTCCCAGCCAGGGGTTAACCTTTGCTTTGTGGAAATGGGAATTTCCAAAAACCTCATGCAGAACATGAGAGAATAAATTTATAGGGCTGGGCCTCTCTATTTTCTTCCACCAAACAGGCTCCCTTTTAGCAGCTGTTATGTTTAGCTGTTTTGCATGACTGAATTCCATTCCCTAATGGCACATGATGTCCCAGCTTGGAACTGCCACCAGTTTGAGACTTTAAAAGGACTGCTCTCTCCCAGACTTCAGGGATTTCAAATTAGAGCTTGTCAGATAACTCCCACCCCTGGTCCCAGTGGCAGATCAGTGGTTTTTTCTCCCTTTGCTCCTTTGCACCCTTTGAACAACCCCCTGAAAAGCACCAGGTCCTGGGCTGGCCCCACAGAAGACAATTAACCCAAGACAGGGGTCAAGACTGGGTCCCACCTTCAGGATTTAATAATCCTTTCATCATTGTGACAATTTAAAAGTGTTAACTGTTTAGTTCACCTCACTTTCAGAAAATTCCGAGCTCAGCTGAGTGTCTGCCTCATCTAAATGGAGCATGGCTGTCATTTCTCACTCAGATGTCTCAGAGGTCATGGACCATCTCAGCTTCTGCTGCAGAATATTTAATACCTGAAAATAATTGAAGGGAACCTTTCTGAGACAGGTCCTTTATCATCTGGAAATGTGTAGATAGGATGGAGCATTCCTCAGACCCCATATCCCAAAGCAGATTATAGGGGATTAAATGGCTCAGGTGACCAACACCATCCTGCAGGATCAGAGTGGGGAGATGGGGGCAATAAACCATAAACCGGTGAAGGCTGGAGCTCCACGTTCCCCTGGCTGGCAGCTGGAACGACTGCCAGCATCAGCACAGCCCACATGGCTTCCAGACCAGTGTCGAGCCCTGCCCTGCTCCATGTGGTGTCCGTGTCACCTGCCATGTCACATCCCCAAGGCCTTCCAGCCACCCCAGCACCGTTCTGCTTTGCTCTTTCTCAGCTGCCCCGTTTTCTCCCCCTAGGGATAAACCACATTTTTTCCCTGTATCATTTTTTTAAGCTTTTGCTTTGCAGAGATCAACGTTTGCCCTGCATGGAGCCAGAAGCCTGCTAAGGGGTTGGCAGTGCCAGGCAGGAATGTGTTTATTCCCAGGTGGAACCGAGGGGATCCACCACCCCCTGCCCCATGCTCGGTGTTTCTCTGCAACTGCACCAAGCTGCAGCTTGAAATGTGGGATCTGCTTGGCTCCCCACCCTCCTGTGAGGGATTTTAGTGTTTTCTAGTTCCCTGCTGAAGCAGCAGTGGGCTGCGTTTCTGGTCTGCCCAGTGAGGGACAGGTGGGGTGCAAGGACTGTTCAGGCTGCCTGTGGAATTTGGGGACAGGGAGGATTGATGAAGGGTCTCAGGTCATCTAACACTGCCGAGTTTCCCAAAAAGGAGGTGAACACCAGATGCCAAATTCTAATCCCTGTCCCTGGCAGCAACTCAGTGACGAGTTTTAGGGTAATCTGTTTTCCTCTCTGCCCCTACCCACATAAAGGGATCAGTGGTTCGCTAACAGAGATCCTAAACTGGAGGATTTTAACAGCTTCAGCAGAAGATTCAGCCCTAAGTTTGCCTCCCCGAAATACCCAGCAGTGCTCAGAGGGGTCATTTCACTGCACATCCATCATGCTCGGGCAGCTGTGCATCCCTCTGCATCCACACCTCCCTCTCCTCATCCCCGCTCTCCTGTTGCAATAATCAGACCTTTTCCAAAGACATTTACCAGCTCTTTCCCCGTTCAAAATCCTAAAATAATTGTCAGGAGCTATTTAAAGCCCTTCACAGCCCGGCGCACCGCGGGTACAAACAAAACCCTTCTGGGTGAGCCCAGCCCGGCTGTTCATAAACAGAACACAAAAAGCTCGGTCACATTGCCCCGGGGAGCTCGGGGACTCCTGCTCATCAAGAACATGCCCGGAGCTCTGCGTGCCCAAGCCCATGGATCACGAACCTGCACTTTAATAATCTGCCCTGGTCAGAGCCAGAGCAGGTTTGCGTGACGCTGGGTCACCCTGGCAAAGTTTCCAGCTCGGTTGGTGAAAATGCTTCACACGCAGCAGCACGGGGGGAATGTGCATCCCACAGCAGCCTGCAGGGAAACGCAGCAATGCTGCTTGGATCTGGAGAGGGAACAGGAAAATTCAGGGGTGGAAAACAAGCCAGGGGTCTGAGTGAGCCACGGAGGAACCCAGCTGAGATATGCGGTGGTTTACTCCAGAGCTCAGCAGTGAAACAGGCTGCAAAAACTCCTTCAGATTGGGAATTGGAAATGCAGGGAGTTTCTTGCCACAAGTGCTCTACAGTGCACAGATGTCAGCAGACAGCCTTCCAAGTGGCTCTAAGGTCATTCCTATAAATAAATCATCCCAGCCCTGAGGAGCCCTGCGGAGCTTCCCGGGAAATGTGCATCCCGGCAAATTGGATCTGAAAGAGGAGACAGGTAATGACTGCTCCTTTCAGTGCTGCAGGAATGGAGAGTTTAAACAGGACCAACAATAGCTGCTGCAGTTTGTCATCTCTCTGATGAATAATGCAGCACATCCCGTGAGGGGACGGGCCATGAGTTCCAACAAACTGACACCGAGCACCAGGGGGGCCAGGGCTGCCTGTTCATCCACGGGATAAAAGCAGGGATGGAGCCACTCAACAGGAGTTGTTTGCACACTCAGGCGTGCTGCGGTGGATGATCTCTGCCTCTTTAGCTGGTGTCATGCAGTGCACACCTGCAGCTTGACCGAGATCCCTACGCAGGATCCTTACCTGGATCCGATGAGCGAGGAGAAAGGGCACTACATTACACACACCCTGCAGATGGGCCATCTGTCTGCGGGGCTGAAGGACCAGCAAAGAGGCAGCTGCTTCTTTTTTCCACGTCTGGGAATTCATCTGCAATCCAGAACCGGGTACCCACGCAGGAGGCGAGGTCCAAGCCGCAGAAACACGTGACGAGTTCCGCGGGACAAATCCCCCGGGGCTGCGTGGGCTGGGGTTGGCTGCATGGCACTGCTGAGAGTAAAAACCGTCCCCGCGAAGGGAAATATAACATGTGGGCAATCATCTGATTATATGTTTTAATATTTATGCAGCACAGAGCTTACTACAAACTCCTCTGCAAGCAGAAGTTGCAGGGCTGGCGCAGGCCTTGTGAGCCAGGCAGGGTTTGCATGTCTTGGAATCGACTTCCATGGCCATTACACTGAAACTGCCCGCTGCTCTTCCAGGAAACAATTGGATTTCAAAAGAATAAACCATAATTGTTTTTTAAAGTACTGTTACGCCGTCCTTATCCTAAAGCTTCTGCTGACCGCCAGCAGCACGGATCAGATCCGTGTAACACCCTTTAACCTCAACCCACTTTAAAATATTAATCCTCGTGCATGGCACAGCGTTTTTATCCCCTTCCCGGGGCTGGGGAGTGCTCAGCAGGGAGATGGGATGAGCTGCTGGAGCTGCAGCAAGCAAGGGGAAAGCAGGATGGGAGACAGGATGTGCTGGGCAGAGCAAGGGTTTGGGGCAGTGCTGAGCTCACCGCTGAGCTCCCAGGGCAAATCCAGAGGGATGGCACCACCCCAGTGCGTGGGAAGCTCAGCAAACCCATTGCAAGACAGAAATAATACCTACCCTGTTTGGGGAAAAATAGTGTGTGTGTGTTAAAATATTCCCATGGTAAAATTATCTGTGCCATTTTTTGAGTTAACATTAAAAAATAGCTGCACTGGAATGTGAAACGACCTCTGATTTTAATTGTTTTGCTTTGGAAAATAGAAGGGATGGAGAAGGTTTCCAAGTGAGGGAGAGCTGCACTAAGAGAGAGAACTTTTGCTTTGTGATTTTTCACAAAGGATGGAAACGGGTGATTAACCTGAAAACACGGCAGGAAAGGTTCACTGTGGACTGAAAGGGATTTTCTCTCAGAACGGTTTAAGTGGAGAATTTATGATCAATACCCGTTTAGAGTCTGTAATGAGCTCAGCTGAAAATGGGTGGCAGACACATTCCCATCCTACGGGAGCGAGAGATGGATGAACCAACCTCCTCCCCGCCTGCCCACGTCTCACCAAACACGGCAGCCCGGGGATGTTGCCAGTAGCAACAATGAGCCTTTCACCTGTTCCAGGCTCTCTCTCCCCCTGCCTCGAGCTGCTCCCGGGCCCTGCTCCTGCTGCACGTGCGGCATCACCAGGGTCCCTGGGCCTCACCCTCTGTCCCTGCTGATTCACCAGGAGTGTGCCTGGAGCTCCCACGGGGCTGGCATGGACCTGGGCGAGGTCTCAGGGCACTGCAGTTCATGGAATCACAGAAGGTTTGAGCTGGAAGAGATCATCAAAACCATCTTGTTCCAACCCCCCTGCCATGGGCAGGGACACCTTCCACTAAACCTGGTTGTTCCAAGCCCTGTCCAGCCTGGCCTTGGGCACTGCCAGGGATCCAGGGGCAGCCACAGCTTCTCTGGCACCCTGTGCCAGGGCCTGCCCACCCTCCCAGGGAAAGATTCCTTCCCAATATCCCATCCAACCCTCAGTGTGAAGCCATTCCTCCTGGTCCTGTCACTCCATCCCTTGTCCAGAGCCCCTCTCCAGCTCTCCTGGAGCCCTTTCAGGTACTGGAAGGGGTTCCAAGGTCTCTCCAGAGCCTTTTGTTCTCCAGGCTGAACACCCCATTGTGCTCAGCATGTCTCACTAGGAGAGGCACTGTGCTGTTGGGCATCCCAGTAAAGCCAGGTCCCTGGTGCCAGGATAGAGGGAACCCCCACGAGCATCTGCTCCACCTGCCCTGGGATGGCGTGGGTCACTCCACTGGAAATCAGGAGCTCCGAGGAGAGACTGAGTGAAGCTGCCCAAGGCCTCAGGAGCTCATCCATCCTTGTAGTTGTGAAATCAGAAACTGCCAGGTCACACTCTGAGAACAAACGTCCATTTGTCTTTCATCAGGCACAAGCCAGGAGACGTGGGGACCTTACCTTGTCCCAGCAGCCGCCCTTCAGTCCTCGTGTCTTCAAACAGATCCCATTCCTGGGGCTTCAGGCACTTGTCACTGTCACTGAGTGTTCCCTGCAGATTTTACTAAAATGCAGAAAACAACATGAAAACTGCAGCTGGGATTTTTCAGCAACTGAAGGACGTTAATAGTTTTAAACATATTTTAAAAACCCCTCATTCTTTTTCACGAGTGGGTTTTCACCAGAACGCTTTGCGCCGCTGCAGCCTCCCCCCCGAGGGCAGGCAGCCAAAGCCTCGCTGCAGACAGCAGTTGTCAAGCAGTCTCTGAGTGAAGCGGGGGGCAGGTCACGTAATGCTTTACAGATGGCAACCGGCACATCACATCTCCCTGGCAGATCAGCTGGCAGATGCTGCGACGGGCTGGCAGCCACGGTGTCCCACGGTGTCCCACAGGCAGCTCTGAGCACCCTCCAGACCCAGCACCCAGCCAGCACCCACTGCTTCTCCTCCAGGACCCCCCCTGCCATCCCAGCTCTCCGTCTCCCCTGTAATTCCATCACTGATGGAACCGTTCTGTGCCTTTCCTCTGCCCCGAGTGCAGCACGTGCTGCTGGCACCAGCTCTTCCCAAACACTGCTTGGTTCTCCTCGAGGTGTTGTTCTTGCCTGAAACATCCTGAAACACAGATTCTGAAGGGATGATAAATGTGCAGATCTCTTCCAGAACCTGTGAAAAGTTGTGCTTAGCTTCAGTACTTTTGCGTCCTCTCATCTTCCCCTGAAAAAAAACCCTGAAAAAAATCCCCTTTTTTTTTGTTGTTATTCTGAATCCACTTTTGAAATGACATCTCTGAAAGCCTTGAGTCAGTGCCTTTTGTGACTGCAACTGGGGGAAAAAAAAAAAAAGAGCAGATTAAGTATCTGCAGAGAAGTTTGATGAAGCAAAAAGAGCCTCAGCACAATAGCAGGTGTCAGTCTGCACGAGTATTTCTGGAAAAGGGAAAAAGCACAGGGTGTTCGAATCAGAGACGTTTTGATTATCATTCCCCCCCACAATGACTGTGCAGTTACAGCTAAGAATTATCCAAAGGTGTTAAAAAAGATCATTGCCAAAACCAGTAGAAATAAAGTAAATGTCAGGCAGACCAGGGGGAGGGTCCTGCTTGCTGCAGGTCCCCAGGAGGGAAAGTCCCGGGTGGGGAGGCCCTGGGTGCCCAGAGAAGCTGTGGCTGCCCCGTCTGATTTTGTGGTGCCCTCAAATCAAACCTAAGCATGAAATGGAAAAATAAAATCAAAACAGTTGTGCTTAATGACAAAGACGTGAACAATGAAACAGAGAAAATTACATTCGAGCCAAGGAGAGGAGCCACGTGCTGTGAACTCGTGGTTACCAGGGACTCGACACCGACCCAATTCCTGCTGAGAAGGAGCTCTCAGATGTGATTCCCAAGGGCCAAGGCTGAAATAAGAGTGGTGGAGTTTCTGGGACAGCTGGATGAAGGGAATCACTCCGCTTTCCTTGCGATGCTGGGTGTTACAGAGGTGGATTTCCGGGACGCAGGCTGTAACCTGGTCCAGCTCAAGCTGAAGATCAAAGCAATCCCACGGCTCTGCCTCGTCTGCCGTGGTCACTCCAAAGGCACTCACTGCAGGACTGGCTCTGGCACTGGGAGCTCCTGGGGTCTGGAAACCACTGTTGAAGGCAGGCAAGCCCGTCAAAAGCCTGGGGGTTAGTGCCACACCATCAACAAACATTTGGTTTTGAAATTACTCTTCCCACAACACTGAAAGCCAGGGCTGTTTGTTAAACCTGGCAAAATCTGTCGCTTTCCTCAGGAACATCAGCAGAGAAGAAATGCCCAGGGCGAGTCCCATCCCCTGTCCCCATCGATTGTACACAGAGCACCCACACGAGCTGGAGAAATGATCTCTCCCTGCTCGGTATTTTTTTAGTGCTCCACCTGCTTTGAATTGCAAGTGCTTTGATAAATGAACTGAGAAGTTCCCCAGCTTCGCCGTTCCGTGGGTGAACAGCTCAGGGGAACTGCAGGAATTACAGGGTGATTTTTCACAGCACTGTTCACTGACTCCCTGCTGAAGCCTCAATGCCTTTCCCTGCTCCTTTATCCTTGCAGACTCCCTGCTCTCCCAGCAGCAAGGCAAGGACACATTATACATTTTTGGAGATGAGCTCAACAGACAAAGTTTGAATTTGGGTACAGAAGTTTGATTTAAGGACTTTTGTCCAAAATCAATTGCTCAGCAAGCAAACACTCCCTGGTAGCAACCTGCAGGAGAGCAGTTAGAAATGAGAATAGCAGCTGTGGGCTTCATGCATCCATCACAGGGAAAGGCACCGTGGTTGGTCTGGCTGGGTTAAAATCCCTTAAGTGTGCCAAAGCCAACAATTCACCTGGATTTGGACAATTCACAACCATGTAAAAATGGCAGAGTGAGAGCAAACCCCCCTCAGTCAGCCCCACGAGCAGCCAAGGGCGTGACCAGGAACAGGCTGCTAAAATAACAGCCCTAATGCCACCAAAGTGCCTGGACCCGGCATTTCTAAGGGTAACTGGCACATCCCTGAGAGAAAGGTTCCTTTGCTGTGGGAATCAAGATTCCCACTTTACATGGCTGATGCACTCATGGGGAGTTCAGCTTTCTGTTCTCCCAAACGTCCAGGCTGTGTTAAATTTAACATCCCTGCCTTAAGGGTTATTATCAGCAGGTGACAGCTCCTTTAATGTGCCCAAAGTCAGGAAGCATTCGCCTTCCTGCACGCCAAACCTTGGATTATTGCACTGACAGTGAGCTTTAAGGTCCCCTCCAAGCCCAAACATTCCATATTCTATGGTTCAAACCTCTCTAGGGGTTTAAGGTAAAATTTTGCTGAACCCAAGCAGTGCCTTCTCAGCTGGGAACTTGCACTGCTCAGGCTAAAAAGTCCCATCCACGGCATTTGGGTGATATCATCCTGTTTAAAGGACTTTTTCCGTAAGTCCTAAGCATGAACATTTTATTTAAGATGACTCCATTTATGGCTAAAATTGGCTATTCCTTATTGATATTACAGACCACCAACGATCCCTGCTCACAGCTACAGCAGCCTCTCGCTCTTGAAAACGTGTTAAAAATCACAAACTGGCACCAAAAAGAAAAAAAAAATTGTTGGAACAATCCCCATGGTGAAGCCTTCTGAAGGGAAAACTTTTAGCAGTGTTATTTTTCATCCTTGGGAAAAAAAGCCACATTTTTTCCCAAAGGAAAATGTTGAGCAGGAAAACAAATTTGGTAGAAGTTTTTTAAAAATATTGCTTATAACGGCAGAATTTCAAAACACCTTTATGTTTATTCTATTACTGACTTTTCTCCTGTGGATTTTTAGGTTTTCCTTTCCTGACACTTTCTCCAATGAAGCCAGAGGAAATAAACACATGGCAGACAAATCCACACGAGGGGAACAGCCAACTCTCCTCTTTGGTACCGGGTGAGTACTGAGAGCCCTGGTGCTGGCAGAGCTGGAGCAGGGCACACCAGGATCTCAGGAGAGCTGGAAATAATTAATGCAAAACCCTGCAGTGACCTGGAGTGCTGCAGCCCTGGTGGCCTTGAGCTCCTTCTGCAGAGCTCAGCAGGCACCTCTCCCTGACGAGCCTGGAAAAGGCAATACGGGGTTTTGTTTTCTCTGGATAGTGCCTGGGGAAAAGACAAGGATGTGTAAGTTCCCATCTTGTTTAAAGGTCAGAAAGGGGAAAAAACGACTTTCCTAGATGGAAAAACCACGTAGATTTCCACTGGCACACAGCCCACTGCTGGATTTACTCCTGAGGCACCCCCCCAGGAGCTGATGCGATTGTGATGATCCCTTCTTTCCCGAGGGTGACTCTTACTGGATCCGCCTGACCTGCTGTGCCATCCATCTCATCTGCAGGGAGGTGGAACCTGAAATTCCCTCAGAATAAGGAGAACAATCTCCCAGGTTGGAGCTCCAGTGAAGTGAGGCCTCCTGAACCTCTGCTCTTCCTGCCTTTGAAACCTCTCTGCTTCTACCAGGGCATTCCCAGAGGGAAATCCAGGTATTTTTGTTCACAGCAAAGGAATCTCCTTTTCCCTTCTTTTAGGAACTTCAGCCAAGGTGCTGCTACACAATACAGGGTTATTTATAGGTAAGAGTGAAGAGCAGGAAAACCCAGGAGTCAACAGTTTGAACATTCTTGCACTTGGGTCCATGAGGTGTGACAGGTGAAGCAGTGAGAGCTCTGCAGGAGCCCCCCAAGGGGGACAAATGGGAATTTGGGCCACGGGATATTCCTGTCACTGTCCTGGCCACAGGCTGGGATGGGTCATAGAATCACAGAATGATTTAGACTGGAAGGAACCTTAAATATCATCTCATTTCACCCCTGCCATGGGCAGGGACACCTTCCACTGTCCCAGGCTGCTCCAAGCCCCGTCCAGCCTGGCCTTGGGCACTGCCAGGGATCCAGGGGCAGCCACAGCTGCTCTGGGCACCCTGTGCCAGGGCCTGCCCACCCTCCCAGGGAACAATTCCTGCCCAATATCCCATCTATATCTCCCCTCCTTCCACTTAAAGCCATTCCCTGGGTCCTGTCTCTCCAAGCCCTTCCCCAAAGCCCCTCTCCAGCTCTCTTGGAGCCCCTTCAGGCACTGGAAGGGGTCCAAGTACTCACCAATTTACTACTGAAACTCTAATTGAACTTCTGTTTTCTGCCCAAATCCATAAGCTACAGGAGAGAGCACTATAAAAGCATATGTAAATACCCCCCCAAGTCTAACATGACAGAGAAATGTGTGTGTGAAACCACAGGAGTTAGAGAGAAAAGAGAAAGCCAGGGGAAGATTCTCCTCGAAGGAAGCCAGAGACATCGTTTTAGCTGATTCACGGACTGCTCAGAGGCAGAACCATGGAAGAACCAAGCAAAGCAAGTCTGTCATCAAAAAAACCCCTTAAAATAAACCTTGCAGCACCAAAAAAAGCAAATTTTCAGACTGATTCTAGTTACGTTCAGTGTACTCAGAAGCAGCTTCCCACTTAACGGGAGTTTTATCAGTTTGCTCCTCTTATGTTGATGCTACACCAACAGTAACAGCTTCTCTTTACATTTTAACTCAGGACATGTCAGCGGCAGTGAAGCGTCCCCAGAGACGTGAGACATGAACTCCAAACCTGCACAGTCATGAACATGACAAAATTAACAACGCTCGCACGTCTCTCTGCCAACATGTTCCGTTCCATGAGCAAAGAGAGGACTTGGAGACTCCCCGAGTGTCAATCCGAGCTAATTTCAGAAATATTTGATGATGCTTCCTTTTGTAAGCATATGGGATAGTTCTAATCCATTGAGGCTTCCCATATGGTGCATTCCTGTTCTTCTTGCTATCAACAATCAGAGGGGGAATCACAGCAAATTTGGAAGTGAAGGAAGCAGCGATTCCAGGTTTCTCACAATCAACCAGAAAATATTTCATTGCACCAGGAAAACTCCAAGATTTGGAACTGAAGGGCACAGAAGCCAATTTTCAGTAGTTTTTCCTCAATGCTGCCTCCCTGGTAGAGAAAGGACACAGCTACAGGCTCTGCTCCTGGGAATCACCAGCAGGGACTGTCCAGGAGTCAGACCGGAAACCCGATCAGGATTTAAGGATTAAATCCTCGATTTAGGATTAAAGCTGCTCCCTGTTGCTTTCTGACAGATCACAACCCAACATCGTTGTTTTTAACAGGACAGTCATGAAAACTGCAAAGTCTAATCAGGTGTATTTTTGACAGAATATTACCTGAATGAAAAAAAATATTAATAAAGCCACACCCTTTGTTTTTAGGAGTCAGCAGTTGTGGTGAATGAAAATTCACCTGCAGGGAGGCACTGGCTGCAGGGCACGGTGACACCGCTGTTCCACCTACATGGTGCATGGAAAACCAAGCAGAACTTTAATGTTTTTTGTTAAATAACCCCAGAATTCAAGGATCTTGTATAAACACAAGCACATGTGGAATACCCCTGGAATATTCCCTCTGCCACATCCCCTCAGTCCCCCAAACAAACCAGCCTGAAAAAATCAAGTCCGAGCTGCACTTCTGCTTCCCAGTGAGCTCCTCCACCAGCGTGCAACCTGACAAGTATTAAAATCTGTGTTAGGATTAAATAAGATTTTATTGTCACATTGAACTGCTTTGTCAGAGATGTACATTTTGCAGGTTTCTGTGCAGAATAAAAGTAACGGCGGTGGCTGCCAACCTGTCAGTTCTGATTCCAGCATGGACACGTCCACACCCGAGCCACAGGTGCTCACAGGTGGTGACTCCACAGCAAGGTCTCTGTTCCAGGGATTGCAACACTCCAGGACAAAAATCCATCAAGTTAAGGCTGATGAGAACAATGTAAAATGGTTAAAACCAGAGCACTGCATGTTTAAAGGTGGAAACACTCCGCAGAAGAGTGGCAATTTTAACATCTCATTTTTTTCCCAAAGTTCTTTTGCTTAATTTAGTGCAGGTAAGGGGAGGGTAATGAACAGACTTTTGCCAATGGATATGATCCAAAAGACTAAAATTTCAGTGTGTAAATTGGAGATATTTAGATTTTTTAAGCAACTGCTTTGCTGTTCTGGGTATAAACCGAAGAAGGGGCTACTGATACCTCGAAGTGATAAATGCTGCAGATAACCTCATCTTAAAATGTGTATTTTCTCATTTACACATCAGGGATAAAGTCCAATAATACAAACTTCTTAGTGGCACAATTTCACATATTTTGGGCAACGTTAGCATACAAGCAGTATTTAAATAAAAGTAAGTGCATCCAAACATGAAATTCTCTAAATATACCACACTTCATTTATCCCAAACGGCAGTTTTCTGACAAGAGCTGTAATTCAAATTAAAATAATCATTTACATGTTTCACCCAGAGGAAGAGAGGTAATAAACCCAGGGGACTCTCCAAACAATCTTCTCCTACCCTATCCCCTATTTATTACATAAAGTAACTCGTCTAGAAGCGTAAATCCAATACTCAGATGCAAATAAAATGCAAGAAGCAGTCTCTGATGTTTGTAATTTGCAGACTCCAAAGTCCAATCATGATGGAATTTACTACTTCTGTCGGCCATTTACTCCTGTATGTGCACTTCATATCGATGCTAAGAGAACACATGAGACAATAAATGAGGCTAGTGTGGCGTAAAGTCATTGTAAACCCAGTGAGACCAGAATAATTCTATTTATGACATTCATCTGGATGATTTACCAGGCATCCCACCCCCCCCAAACACCCTTTACAGAAAAAAAGGCAACCATCAGCTGAAGTGAGACACATTCTGCTAGTAAAAAAAAAGGTCGAACCAAACCCCTCCTCTGATGAGGGCATGCCCACAGAAGGAGGCTGACCACATCTTTTCCAATCAGGCTTCTCAGAATTATCAAAATTTCTCTGCTTGCAAAGGCCAATTTGGCTTACCGTAGAAAGCTATTTTGAAGGCGGCTGATATATTTATTCCCTTTCAAAAATTAAAATTCAAGGCATGATAGTGCAAGAGGTAAGTTTTGATTTGAGAACATTATCTGTAGACTAACTGTGCTTAGTTACTACATCCCAATTTATTGTCTTAAAGAAAATATGGCAACAAAAGCTACAAGATCTCTATAAATTTCAATCTGCCTATATTTACCAGTACATCCATGAACCTCATCAGTATTAGTACAACTTGATTATCCTAATGATTCCATTATAAAACTTGCAAAATGTATCACAAGGTGAATAAACCATCTAGTGCAAGTCTTCTACATTTTGTGTGCACAGTAATCCTGTGTAGTTCATTTCCTCCGGGTTAAATCCCCAAAATCTCTCGGGAACAATTATGAAAAAACAGTGTCATGTGGATTTGTTTTGTTGTTTGTTTTCCCCCCTATCAAATCTGAGAGGTTTGAGTGTTCCTGGAATCACCGTCGGGGTGTGCTGAAGGTCGTGACTCCCTTGTCTGTGAGTATTCACTGTCGGATGACTCTGTGGGTTCAAGCAAATTCTCATAATCACTGTCTTCGGACTCGTCAACATTGTCACCGAGCGCTCTTTGGGAAGAGGGCAGGGATGCCCCGTTACCAGAATATTTCAGTCCTGCACTTGTGGGAACGTAACTGGAAGAACCGACGGCCTGGGGCCGAGGCATGAAGACGCTGCTCTCCAGGAGCCCGGCGCTGGCCGAGCTGTCGGGAGCGGTCGCGTTGAAATCCGAGTAGGGCGGGGGAGGATCGGAGACGTCCGAGTCTTCCAGCGTGCAGCCTTCCACGGCAAACCCAGTGTAGGACATTCGTGGGACGAACATGGGCTCCAAGTTATCTGACGGCATTTGCCTGCTCAGAATTGCCTGCTGCATTCCTGCAAAGCAAAGGACAGGGGGGTTCTCAGTGCTTTCCTGGCAATGGGCTCCACACACCCGAGTTGCAACCACCTTGCCCTGTCCTCTCTTCTTTCCTTCTCCTTGTTCATCCCTGGCCCTGCTTTCCAACTGGATCCTGTCCTCTCAGTCTGCTCTACTCATCTTTCACACTTCTGATTTTAGGCTGATAGAGTCATCAGTGCGCTCTCCCTGACCATCGCATCCAAGCTTGCTTAACACCGCATCCTCCTCTTGGAGCGTGACAAACTTCCCTAAATTTAGCAGCGCAGCCACGAAGCTCATCAGGATCAGCTCGGCTCAATTATCCCGGTGATCCCATTGCAAACCCAAAATGAGTCAGAAAGCAAAGAAACTACCCAAGTGCAAGCGTGCTACACTTTCATGTGCACAGTCATCCTGTACGGATCATTTCCTCCAGTTTAAGCTCCCAAAAAACACAGCCACAGGATGTTTCCACAGCCTGTTGCCGTTTGCACCTCGTCTTTTCTCTGTATTTTTCAGTTCCCTCCCACACTAAAATGCACCTGTGTTAGGGCCTAACCTGCCTGCTCCTCTCCACCTTTGTCTTATTCAGTAAAACTCAACTCACTTTTCATCCATGGTAATTGATGTTTGATATTACATCTTAAAAATATCACTTTGTACTTTATCTTTCAATGCCCCTTGTGCTAAGGGACAATCTCGTAACATCTGCAAAGAAGTCACCATGTCTTCTTCCCTCAAATTATTATTTTAAAAACTGCACTCGCATTAAAATCCTAAATGATGGAATTATAGCTGGGAGAGTAGCAGGGCATCAGAACAGGAGTGTGAAAGTCATCTTAAATGAGCTGATTTGGAAAATAATTTGAGGAAGACATGCACGGGAATAATGAACTGCAAGAGCTGCAAAACGAGGAACACTTGCATCCTTCTGCAGAAAAGAAACTTGATTTGTGCAAACTGTAAATATCAATATGCATGAGGTGGGCTCAGCTGCGGAGATGCAGGTATGCAGCATTTCACTGCAGTTGTTAAAAATGCAACTGGAATAGATCTAATTTTGAACACCACAGTTTAAAAAATAGAGAAAACTGGAGAAACTCTACAAAAAAAAGGGGCTCATCAGAGATCTAAAATATGAGAAAGGTTGGAATAACTGGGATCTGTAGGGAAGGCTGAGGAAACCATTTTATTCTTAAATGTGCCTAAGAGGCTGCTGCAGTGAGGTAAGTTAGTGTACACTAGACACAAGGAAGAACTTCCTGGCAGGAAATTCTGTTAAGCACTGGGAGAGACTGAAGTTTCTGACTGGTTCCTAAGGGGTGATTACCCAACAAACCTGCCAGAATTGACACTGGAATGTGTAAGGTGATGGACACAATGGGATCAGCCCTGTTTCCTGTAACACCGTATTTCTGGGGAAATCCCAAGTGGAGGGTGAAGAGTTCCTTTAACCAAGTCAGTGAGATGTCTCTTGGGAATAAAATGAGCAAATCCCTCAAGTGGCTGCTGCATATGAGCACTCCAGTTCTGGGCCACAGCAGTGGGAGATTTCCTGGCATCTGGGAAGTGCACAGCACTCCCCAAAGCCTGGAACATCCTGCTCCCTGTACAGAACTATTCCAGTGATCTGCCAGCTAAAGTCTCAACTACCTTTTACGCTGGAGTGTTTAAATCATAACCTAACCCAAAGTTTGTAAGAACACCAAGCTCTCTCACAACACTCCCGCAGGAATTGCAATCAAACGCTCCCTTTTCCTCACTAAAACCCAGGAAATTCTCCCAGCATCCAGCAAGTGAGGGAACAGAAGGCCAGATTCAGTAATTAACTACTCACATCTAAAAATACTGCCGAGCTCCAAGCTGCATGTTTTCTTGTTTCAGCCCTCTCACATGATTATCTGCTCTGGCATGAATTCTCAGTCCAGCATTTGCATCTCCCTGGTAGTACCCAGAGCTGAGCACTGACTGCTCTTCCTCTTCCACCTCCTCCTCCCCCAGCTCTTCCCATCTGTGCTGGGATCAGCTCCAGTCACACTAAATACCCACCTCTGCTTCCCCATAGTAGCAGTTCCCTGCCTACTTCATCTACAGCCGAGCAGGAAACAGCAGTGACTCATTTACTTCCACCTTTTACGTGGCCCTGGGCTAATCCTGGCTCTGGTACTTCACCTTTGAGGTTCAGAGAAAGAAGAACTGGGGCTGACACATCAAACTGTGCTCTAAAATGCTCCTGTGGTAACACTACCTTGCTGCCTGGAGAAAATTCAAATACCAGGCACAGCAGCAGCAGGCCCTTTGCAGAGTTTAGGGTGTTCACCCACCTAAACCATTTTTTTGTCAGACACTGCTTCAGGTAACAGGACACAGAAATAATAAAAAACACCTTGTAGCTAAAATGACAGAATTTCATTATTTGCTTATCATTTCAAAACATGGGTAAAAAGAGGCAGTGTTTGTTGAAACGTGTAATTTGCTTATGAATTATTTAGGTTTTAATCTTAGTTTCCACTTGCCTATTCTCTGCCCCAACTCTCTACCTTCAGTCCTCCCTTGCACTCACAAATTCAATTAGACCGGCAATGCCTCTTTGGAAAGAACTAGAAGTGCTTCACAAAACTGATCTACTGCTCACCAAAGTCTCCTGAGGCCTCACTCAGTTTTTGGGAGGGAGGGACAGTGTGGTGACCAAACCTGCTCACACAGCAAGCCTCCCTGACTCAGGAAATGACGGAGCAGCAAAGTAAGATGAACGACACCTACAAAGATTTAGCTCAACATTGGAAAGTGATATTTCAATGCTAAACATCTTTACCATTAAGTCAGCAAATGGGAATGGGAATAAAGATTTTATAAAACCATGGAGAGCTCCTGGCCTGTGAGCACAGTACCCTGTTTCTTTCCTTCAAAATGAATCTCTCCAGTGCTTAGCTTTTTTTTTCCACTTTTCTTTTCCTACAACCGATCTTTTCCTGCGTTATTCCCAGAACTGACTTGCTCATTCTTTCTCTACAGTGTTGTCTCTCCTGTATTTTAAGCTTGCTAGCACGGGATGGCTCCAGCAGAAATACCTGCAACACACACTTCCACAGCTCAGGTGTCATTCAACATAAATCCATCACATTGCCCTTCCCAATGGGATGTTTTTTCCCATGCGTTATCAGCAATACAACAATTATTTTAACTCCACAAAACCTTTTCTCCTCACGGCATCTGCTTCTGAAAAAAAAAAAAAGGAATTAAAAGGCAACTTACTTATTTCTTGTTCTTTTTCATTCTTCTTTTGTGCGATTTGCCTTTTTAACTTGTTTACATCAGCTTGAAAAGATTCGACAACGCGTTCACTTTTTTCTACATCTATACATACTGCCTGGGAGAAAAACGTAAGATATGCTAAGATTGGGCAAGAATACAGGAAATACTTTCAGGACAACATTCTTAAAGCTACTACCAGACAAGAAGCCATTGAAGCACAGAAGAAAGAGCAGGAGGTAGCTGTAACAGAGATATTCAACCTCAAGACTGTTTTCTTTACTGGCTGTTGCTGTGTTATAAGAAAAGCATTTCCAAATAATTCATCATGACAGAAGATTTGTAATAAGATCCAAAGCTCGTCAGTGCCCCATCCCTGGGAGTGTTCAGGATGGACGAGGCTTGGAGCAACCTGGGACAGTGGAAGATGTCTCTGCCCATAGCAGGGGTGGAATGGGATGAGCTTTAAGGTCCCTTCCCACCCAAACCATTCTGGGATTGTATGGAATTAAGTATTGGTCGTGGTCACTTCCAGGGATGGTGGCTCCACCCCTGTCCTGGGCAGCCTGTTCCAATGCCTGGCAGCCTCTCAGTGAAAAAATCGTTCCTAGTCTCCAATCCAAACCTCCCCTGGTGCAACTTGAGGTGGTTTCCTCTCCTCCTGTGGCTTGTTGCCGGGGAGAAGAGAGAAACAATGTCTCCCTCTCCTCAGCCTCCTTTTCTCCAGGCTAAAGAACGCCATTTCCACTTTTCCAGAAGTAATTCAAAGAGCAGCAGGAGCACAGAGCCGTGCTCTTGGCAAGAACAGCATTACAGAATGATGCCATCAGCTAATGGATACATCTCTGAAGATGAATTTTCCTATTCCCTGTAGCTGCCAGGGAGGTGTCTGCCTTACCCACCTTCCGAGGGAGGCTGGAAGCAGCAACTTCCAGTGAGGACGAGCAGCTCCCCCTGCGCAGGCAGGTGCAGGGGATGGCTGGAGGAGGGATTGCTCCCTGCTCCCCCTGTGCAGGCAGGTGCAGGGGATGGCTGGAGGGATTACTCCCTGCTCCCAGTGAGGAAGAGCAGCTCCCCCTGTGCAGGCAGGTGCCGGGGATGGCTGGAGGGATTGCTCCCTGCTCCCAGTGAGGAAGAGCAGCTCCCTCCATGCAAGCAGGTGCCGGGGATGGCTGGAGGGATTGCTCCCTGCTCCCCCTGTGCAGGCAGGTGCAGGGGATGGCTGGAGGGATTACTCCCTGCTCCCAGTGAGGAAGAGCAGCTCCCCCTGTGCAGGCAGGTGCCGGGGATGGCTGGAGGGATTGCTCCCTGCTCCCAGTGAGGAAGAGCAGCTCCCTCCATGCAAGCAGGTGCCGGGGATGGCTGGAGGGATTGCTCCCTGCTCCCCCTGTGCAGGCAGGTGCAGGGGATGGCTGGAGGGATTACTCCCTGCTCCCAGTGAGGAAGAGCAGCTCCCCCTGTGCAGGCAGGTGCCGGGGATGGCTGGAGGGATTGCTCCCTGCTCCCAGTGAGGAAGAGCAGCTCCCTCCATGCAAGCAGGTGCCGGGGATGGCTGGAGGGATTGCTCCCTGCTCCCCCTGTGCAGGCAGGTGCCGGGGATGGCTGGAGGGATTACTCCCTGCTCCCTGCTCCAGGAGCCAAGCAGCAGAGCCGAGCTGGAGCAGAGACACGAATCCCCCCGGGGCAGATGTAAAGGGAAGCCTGGGAACAAGCTGTGACTCTGCACAATGAGCAGATGTGTGAGCTCCAGCACAGCTCCTCTGCTCTTCACACGGGCCAAGCTGTGAACTGACAAGCTCGCAGTCAGCAGAGCTGACACTCCAGGCGTTTTCAGATGCTTTGGCACATTTGGAGCAGGATTCACTCATGCTCCACACAAAATGTTCACAAGTTTTAACTAACAGATGGTGCTCTGCTCATGCTCCGTAGCCAGAGCCAGGAGTCATTTTTAAACCTCTGCAAATCCCAGCAGCCCTCAGCAGGGCTCCTCTTCACTGCAAACCCTTAGGAATGACTAACACCTCCCAAAAATCACTAAGTATTCAATCATTTACTTGCAAAAGAGAAAAGATCGGGGATATTCGTACCAATTTCACAGCAGCCCTGCAAATGCTCACATTAAAAAGAAACTCAAACATTTAAAGTCAGACTTATTTTCCTACAGTTAATGATAATTGTTAATAAGCTCTAAAAATCTCCAGCTCCTCCACTCCTGCTTTAACCAAAGGATGAATAAAAGATGCCACATAGATACAGACCAATATGGAGTAAAGGATGTTACCTGTACTTTTTCCTGAAGTGCATTATAAACCTGATATATAGCCCTGATGTCCTTCATCACTCCATCTTTGTCAAAAAAATCAGTACTAAAAATGAAAGCAAAGCAGAAATCATTAAGTGAGAAAAGATAATCCAGGTTTCTCGCTCATGCTGTCTTTGAATTTGTGTTAAGCAGTCTGCCACTGTATTTTTAAAATGTATTTTTTTGCTAACTACGCTATTTTAGCAATAGCATATTGCTAAAAATGCATCATACTGTCATAAACTAAAATTTGGACAGCAGCATATTCAATAACCAAAATTCCTTCTGGAACAATGAAGTCTCATTTGAATGAGATTAAACTTGTGCCAAAATCTTTCAGCTTGTATAATTGCATTGTTAACAGCCAGAAAAGCCCCTTTGAATTTATGGCATTTAATTGAAAATACTTAAGGCAAACAACAAGACTTCAACGTTTGAGGCAGAGTTCAAGTTTTAAACCAAGGCTGCACACAGAATTCCTTGAGGAGGTGGGTGGTGGGTGGAAATCCACTCAGAAGCTTCCAGCATGGACTGGCCACACTAACACTGCTTTTCTGAAGAGTTCCCTTGGTTCTTTTAAAAGGTCCAATTCTAAGCAGGAAAAAAGCACACTGGGAACTGATCACTCTCCTCCAGAACCAGTTTTTTGCTGCTCAACCTGCACATTTGTAGTATTCTCTGGGAGGTACAGAGTGTAGAGCTTGATGACCACTTTATTTAAAAAGGCAAAGTCCTTACCCGTGTTCCTTAATAACTTTGGCATAATTCTGAGAAGTATTTGGCACTGAAGAAACTTTGTATTCCTGTTGACTAGTGTTGCCTAGATTAGGAATAGTAAGTGACACCCTTTGATTATACCTGCAGAGAAAGTTTAGAAAGATTTCTTAATTCATTTGAAAAAGATTCCGTACAAAAGCCTTGATATCATCCCATCCCTCTAACAATCACACTTAATTTTAAAGCTTCTGCATTAGGTTTGTTAAAAAGTTGATAAATATTACAAGTTGTGTTCAAAATAAATGCAGATTCAAAATTCCTTTAAAACCTTTGGAATGTGCACTCAAACCACCAGAGATAGATTCAGATCCACTATAACAAACATGGTACTGACATCTGATGTCTCTTAAAATAGATTTTTTTGTCTGATGATTTAGAGACTGAAAATTTTAATTCAACCTACTTTTAATTTATAAATTACTTGCACAAAAAAACCCCACCTGTTATCATTAACAAGCACCCCAAGACATCACTGGACAAACACAAAACCTTCCTTAAGTGCAATTAAACTCCTAAATATTTTAGAGAACAGCTGTAAGAAGCAGACCAAAGAATGAGGACTGGTCCACACCCAGGGCTTGCTTACCTTCGGTTTGGTCTAAAAAGCACATATTCTAAAGCATGTGTTGAGTTATTTGCAGTGGAGATGAAGCTGAAGAGAAGGAAGACGAGGTCAGGCACTCCGAGGATGTGTGTCAGCTGTTTGTGAATGATGTGCTCTCTGTATGACATCTGCTGCTGGGTGTTTCTCCTAAATCTGTACCATCCAATAACATTCTGTAATCAAAGTACGTCAGAAAAACCCAAAGTGTTAAGTGGATATACAGATTCACCTCCTGAGAACAAAGGGGCTGAAACTGCGGTATCACCATTACCCAAAAGCTTTAGGACAATGAAACAAACTGAATTCCTCGAGATTTGAGTTTGAGAGGGTCAAACAGCCCTACACTTTTGGAGAACTACACTTAAATCCTTTGCATTTCTTCAGGGCAATTAGACATCGCCCCCAGTTTAATCTAAGCACCACAAATCCAACAACTTCTGTACGGGATAAGCCCTGGATCAAAACAAACCATCAGATTTGTGAGGGAAAGCATTTATTCTAGTTAACTACCTTATTTTTTTTCATTTGTTTTCCAAACCCACTCTTTCTAATGCCTACAACAGGAGGGAAAAGAGAGAAAACTTACTTTTCTTCGGTCTTTGAGAATTCTGTCCAAGCTCTCCTCATTAACTTTGCCTGCATAGTCATAAAAGCTTGAACAAAAAGGAAGAGAGAAAGGTACACAGTTTACACACATAAAATAAATAATTTATACTTTGAGTGTACTTCAAGTAGATGGCATTCTGTACAATACAAAACAACCTCCAGAGCCTTACTTTTAGCAACAGAAATGCACTGTGGAATTTTATTTTGACCAGCATTCTGTACAACCCTGCTATGATAATCAGAAGCCTACCAGCAGTGAAAGCAGAGCCATTTTACATCCAACTCCAAATCAATTTCTTGAGCTCCAATCCTGCAATTACACTCACATGGTTGGACCCTTAAAGCCAAAAAAGTCAGCAATAATTCAAAGTATCATGGTCTTTTCATATGGTTCAGCTTCCAAAGCTAAACCCAAACCCTGACATGCCATTATTTTGTGGACACGACAGATTTAGGAGTTTATACATCTACCTATGCAGACAGGTTTAGAAATTCAAGTAGATCACAGTGCATGATAAAAGGAAAACCATTTGAAAATAGATTCTTTCTTGGTCTCTTCCAAGAGCTGGTATCAGTAACACCTAAAGGAGTGCAGGAAAATGCTCTGGCTTAGGGGTCTATGATCTCAAATTTTTGGGTAAAAAAACCACCAAATCCTGAGCTCAGTGCTTGGCTGGTAAATAAAGGTGGAAATACCATTTGCTTCAAGGTGTCAGTTATTGGGAAAACTCAGACTAGTGCTAATGACTTATTTGAGACACTACATCGTATTTCCACAATCTTTTCAATTCATGATTGCAATATTTATTTATAACCCTGGTAAGCAGTGGATATCCAGCTCTTTCTCTGGCTGTGCTTTATAGGAACAACCAACAGCACGCTGTGGTCCTGATGAAGAGTGCAGGAGCTGTGAGAGTTGCTGGTGCTGTGCAGTGAATGAATTCATCAGCTTTCCTGAGCAGCAGCGCTCCGTGAGATCCTGCCTGCTCCCCTTCCTCCGGCAGCTCCAGCACTAACAATTCCAGTTCCTGGCCTGGGGGAAGCAGGGAACGTGACCCGTTTGGATATGGGCTGCACAAAGCATCCCTGGGAGCCAGGAGGAGCTGACCAGACTCTGGGATATTATCTCCATGCGTGGAGTCTGCAGCGTTTAAATCACTGGGTTAAGAGTACCCTCTCTGTAATTATCAGCCAGCAAGTGACTGACTGCAGCTTTTCTCTTTAATGCACCCAGTGTCAATCATCATGTCTAAGCTACTGTGGCTTCTTAATTGGCTGGAAATCTCTAAAGACAAGAGGAGATTAATTGGGAATTCCTTCTCAAAAGGAATTCTAGACAGCGCTTTAGAAGCCATCGCTGTGTAACGAGTGAAGACTACAGAGAAAATCTACATGTAAATAGATGGAAGCTCTTAAATAGAATATATTAGCCCCATATTTAATTTAAATTCTGGAGTTCAAGAGATCAGAAAGCAAAAATAACTAGAAAGCTAAAAATTTTACAGTAATTAATTGGTGCAGGTTGGTACCACTAAGTAGAAACCAACTCATTAACCCAGCAAGGTACCAGGGTTGGGGCACACGGGGTGTGCTGGGACCCACCAGGCCCTGCCTAAGACTACAATAATTCAAATTGATTTTGACACTCATCCTCATCATCAGAGTGATATCACCTGACCTGACTGCTGTCCTACCTCCACCAGCTACACGAGATGGAAATCCAAAGAGACAGAGAAATAAACCCTTTCCAACTGTAAACTCCTACTCTGATTGTCAGGGTTGGTGCCACTTCTGTGTGTTTCTGTAAAACCACCAGATGAGCAAACACTGGTAGGGACATTTGAAATGCTAATACATCGCAGGGAGCTCCCTGTTTTTATATTCTGCAGCCAACACAGCAAGACAACAACAACAAAAAAGCTTACCTAAAGAGTTTTGAACAAGGCTCATGGTTATGGATTTCTGCAACAACAAACAAACAAGAAAAAAAGTGACATACGTCCAACTGCTCCAGGCAAAGAGAAATTACAGTGGCATATCTTGCGTGAACTTTCCACATCAGAGCGACTGAGCAAGGAAACGTTTGTGTCAGACCACACACTGCCCTTAATGTCTCACCAACACTTGGTGACACAGCCCCATTCCCAGAAAACTCCCTTCACTTTGTAATTTCTCATTTCATGTAGAAAAATATTTTAATAAGCAAGGCACTCACTCAGATACTCAGAGATTTATCTGAGCCTCAAATAGACACTTCTGATACCATTTTGTAGTTGCACACTCCTCACAAAGGCATTTCTGATTTTTGTTTTCTTTTTGCTACACCTTTCCACAACAGCTTACTTGCATTCATACACACTGTTTATTTCAGCAGCAATGGATAAAAAAAGGGATGGGGAAGGGAAGCACTGAAATATTATACAGTGTAGTGTTTAAAGAGGCAAGGCAAACAGAATTTGTAATGAGTAAAGAGGTTAAAAGCAATTTCCAAACATTTAGCTGCACTGTGTAATTCTGTTATGTGAAATATGAGAAAGTCAGAGCAGTGTTTTTTCATGGAAAAGGTTGCAATAAATGCTGAGATGCTTATTTAATCAGCAAAGGCTGTAACATGCCATCAGTCTCAGAGAAGAGTGAGAAAAGAGTAAAAATCCAATCCACATCATCTTTCCAACACCAAGCACGACTGACTTTTTCAGGTGCTTGGAGCAACCTGGGACAGTGGGAGGTGTCCCTGCCCATGGCAGAGGGGTGGCACTGGATGGGGTTTCAGTCCCTTCCAGCCCAAACCACGCTGGGATTGTGTGATGACACAGCCCAAACATTTCCACCCAGAAGCCCACTGGAGTGCTGAGCAGTGGCTCTGCCCAGCCCTGCCTGCCTGCAGTGATTCACCACCTGCTGCTCTGGCAGCCACGGGCTGCTCGGGGTTGCCGTCTCAGCAGAGGCACCAGCGCATGGATCACAATTCCCAAGAACAGCAGACAGCACACACTCACATCTCAGCACATTTGGTGTCTATCAAAACAAGGCCCTGAGCAACCATTCCAGGCACACTGCCTGAGAAACTGCACATTCTCCCTGGCAAGAGCTCCTCAGGATGCTGCTCTCAGAGTTACCAACTCCCTTTATTTGATATCAAATTGTATCAACTCTAATATTTTCACACCATCATGCAGGAATCTGTGGAAACAATCTGCTAACAAAGCCTGCAAGTAAAATTATTCAACCTTTCACCAAATACATTGACTGCACCAACGTTCTCGATTCTTGGGTGATGATGTTGCTACACAGACCTTGTGTTTTGAGAAACAGGAAGCAAGAAACCTCCTGCTCAGACCACATGAAACAGCCAACATTCTAAATTTAAGGTTTACACACTGACTTATTTTTTTTATAAATATATATAGTACACATACTGCCTACACACTTATATACTCAAACATCACCACTAAGGAGACACAGAAAAAAGTTAAAACTCATCTGTGACAACAGTGCCACAAAACTGTCAACCTCCTGAGCTGAACTGGGAGTCCAAGAGTTAATTTTGATGAATAAATACGGAAGTAAAAATAGCAAACGAAAAAAAGAATATCCAGCAGGTCTCCAGGAGTGGGTAACTTCTGTTTTCATAGAGTCACTGTAACCAATAATGTGACAAAGGGGTGATCTAAAATGGGAGCAGCGTTTAACACCACAAACACCTGGTTTAGGAAACCAGGCCCAGGCTGCAGGTGGTGACATCACTGCCAACAATAACCAAGGTCAGTGACCACTGAAGAGCAAGGTCTAATTTGAAAACTTAAAGAAGTGCCTGCCTCTGTCAGTTTTGTCTGAACACACAGAGCCACCAGCAGCACTCGGATACTGATTATATGCACACACAGAAAATGCTGTGCCTTTATCTTCTGTAATTTAGCTCACAACCAACACTTCAGAGTCTATTTACCACCCATGATCTCACAGGAATAATCAGAACACGAAACTCCTCAACCTTCTGGAGTCCAGAGCACAAAACTATCACCACTGCAAGGTGGGAAATCTCTTCAGATGTACCATGGTCCCAGATCACCTGTTCTGTGTCAGAATAACACCTCAGAGTCAGCCCAGAGCTGTTGGTGTTTTCACTGGGCTTTATGCACACCCTGCTTTGTCACATTCACAAAGCCAGGCATAGACATGCTTGGGTTTTTAAGAAGGTTTAAATATATTTTAACAGCAGGCTGTATATCCAGAAACAAAAAGGCAGTGACTTTCAGCGCTTTCCTGTTTTCTATAAAACAAACACGCAAGAGCTTCTCACTCATGTCTAAAAAAATCTCCTTCAACCAACACTTAACAGCAAGATCTTTGATCTTTGTTCCCCTTTCACAACAGATCAGCTGTAAAGAACCTGTGCTTATCAACAAATTGTCTGACAAATATTCCTTGTCCAGCCCTGCTGTGACAGTTTTTGATGCCACCAACTCCCAGCCATCCATCCATCCAAACCTGCTGCTGAAAATCTGCCCCTTTCAGTCTCAGTAAATCAGGCAATGAATTATTTTTATTTTGAGCACATGCTGTACTTAGGCAACTGTATCAGGAAATTCCCTGCAGTAATTTCTCCCTCATGGAATGCAGATAAATGTCTTCAATAAATGATCTTTCCTCCATAAAAGGAGATGCATAAACCTCCTGTAACTTGTAAAGATTTGTTTCCTTTCCTCACATCCCAACCACAAACACACAGACACCGTGGCAAACGTGATCCTGAAAGTCTGACACGCCCTGTGATGGTCTCACAGGTGAAACAACTCTTACTGAAATCCCCTGGAAACTGGAAACCTGAGCAGTGCCTATTTCAGAACGTCTCGAAGTTACACCACTTACCAATCACCTGTAGAAATTCAGTGTTGCTGATCTGTGAATCACTAATGCTAAAAGTCTCTTCTTGCCTCACCTCTCCCAGCAGAAATCCTTCCTGCAATTTTAAAAGGAAAAGATTAAAAATAGAAAAAAAAAATCCACTAAACGCTGTCATTTACTGTAAGTTTCTTCGCCTTAAACTGAAACAAAGATGAAGTTTGAAAGACACATCTGAGCTGCAGTGGGGATAAACTGCCCCGAGGTTTTACCAAAGCTGATTTTCTGCTTTGCCAACATCCTTTTATAACACTACAGGGATGGGTTGTCCAAAAGGAATATTCTACACAGAATTTACTCGAGGCAAACACATCACAAAAGGGAGGGCTCTGCCCCAGCTACAGGGGAAAAGGAGGAGGCCTGAGCATGATGCTGCTCTGCTCCAGCAAAGCCAAGGAAAAAGGAGTTTAAACCTGCAGGGACTTACAGAAATTTTAGCGTGGACCCTGAACAACACCAAGGATTGTAAAACCCAGAAGGCAATTTGAAAGTAAGGCAATTTTAAGGTGAATTAATTTATTCTCGCTCCCTGCCCAAAATAAGGAAGGAGGCTGAGCTGGAATCAGGAGGTTTTGGCACAAGGTGCAGAGAAAAAGAGCAAGCTCAGGCTAAAAACGTGCCAACAAAACCGAGGGATTCGGCAACACCCCGGCTCTGCACTGCGCCCGTGGTCAGTCGCAGCTGCTGGAAAGCCGCTCACGGAGCTTTTACAGGAGCGTTTTCCACCTACAAGCCGTGTCCTGCGGGAGCCCCACCCCGCGGGAGCACCCCACATCCTGTCTGGGCTCCCCACATCCCGCGGAACAGGCCGGACACCCCACATCCTACGGGGAACACCCCACATCCCAGGAACCCCACATCCCGCTCAGCCACCCCACACCCTGCCCAGCCACCCCACATCCCGGGGGGAGCATCCTGGACACCCCACACCCCGGGAGGAGCAGCCCGAGCACCCCACAGCCCCGGGAGCAGTTGGGACACCCCACATCCTACGGGGGACACCCCACATCCCAGGAACCCCACATCCCGCTCAGCCACCCCACACCCTGCCCAGCCACCCCACATCCCGGGGGGAGCATCCCGGGCACCCCACAGCCCCGGGAGCAGTTGGGACACCCCACATTCTATGGGAAACACCCCACATCCCAGGAACCGCACATCCCACTCATCCACCCCACACCCCGCGCAGACACACCACATCCCGGGGGGAGCATCCCGGGGACTCCACATCCCGGGAGAAACATCCC
>VYZT01021090.1:0-11521 GCA_013400735.1 Pomatostomus ruficeps
TTATGATCTGGGTTACACAGGTAAAGAAAATTACAGTCCAGGTTATGTTGGCATCTCATAACTCAACCTCTAGACACATCTTGTCACCTTGACCCAAGCCACTTAAGCATCACTGCTGTGGGTCAAAAAGTCATATAAAGGTCTGGCTAAACCAGAAAAATCCTCAATCCGTGCTCTGCAGCACCCCACCAACCCTAAAAATTGCCAGAACTCCTTATTTTTTTTTTTTTTTTTTTAATCTGGGGTAATGATGCTTGTAAAATTCCTTTTATTCTTTCTGGATCAGTACGCCGTAAACCTCCAGTCAAAACGTGTCCCAAATATTGAACCTTTTTCTTTTTCTCTACCAATTGAGCTTTTTTTTCAGATACTCTAAGCCCCTTTTTAGCAAGAAAACTTAGCAGCTTCACAGTAGTCTCTTCCTGTTCCCCTGATAAAAGCAAATAATCCACGTACTGCAACAACCTAACTCAGAGGGTGGAGTAAACTCAGTATTTTCTGCAAGGTTTGCCCGAACAAGCCCGGTGACTGCATATCCCTGTGGGAGGACTGTCCACGTCAACCATTGTTTTACCATTTTCCCTCTTTCTTCCTGTGTCCCACTCAAAGGCAAAACACTGTTCACCGTCCTCTGTAGCTCAACGCCCCCGGAAAGCATCCTTCAAATCCAGCACGGAACAATACCGAGGTGAAGAAGGGATCTGATTCAGAGTGGGATAGGGATCCGGAACTGTGGGATGCCTTGGTTTGACAATTTCATTTATTATTCTGAAATCCTGCACCATTCCATGGGATCCAGCTGGTTCCTTAACCGGCAGGACAGGAGTGTTACAGGCAGACATCCCTGGCTCCAAAAGCCCGGCTGTAACCCCCTGAATAATCAAAGATATTTTCCACAATTTTCCCCCTTTAGGGATAAAACCCAAAGTGGATCGAGAGGCCCCTGTGTCTACCAGGAAACACACCTCTCCTCTCGAGCTGGACCCACCTTAAAAGTTATCAAGGGCTCCAGTGTGGTGGGTCCCTGGTATAACGGGAGCCCCTGACACCCTGAGCATTCCATCTCCATTATCCTCTGGACTTGCTCCTCCCGAGGATCCAGCCGTTTCTGCGGATATTCCCGCTTCCAGTGCCCCCCTGCCCTGCAGAGAGCACACTGATTCCTTCCCAGCCGCTGTTTGGGTCGGCTCCCCTCTGCTAAGGAGGGAATACGCGTTATATTATGGATCACTGTAATTTTATCACTGCTGCAGCAAACTCAGGCATGATGTAACACCAAGGAATCTTACGAAAGATCACTTTATACATCAATATATCTCTCACAGCGATGCTGTGCTCTCCCTGCTCATTTCCTGATGCAGCACCAGCCCCAGGAAGGGCTGAGGGCCTCAGCTGCCTTCCAGGTACCAGCACAGCAGGAAAGGGTCAGGGGTCGGTGCAACAGCTGAGAGTTGAGTGGGAGACAGCTCAAACCAGGGCTGGTTCAGAAATTCGGCTCTAATTCAAATCATCGGAGTTCAAAATACCGGTTCCACTTTGACTCCGGTGCAGTAAAAAGCCTGATTTTCTGGTATTGTCCCGCTGCCTGCAGAAAGGGGAAGCCACACCCAGCTGAGTCAGGACTGGATAAAGAGGAGCTGTGCTGAGCTTCTCGCACCCGGGAGCTGCGGGGCACGGAGGGAGACGGAAGGACTCTGTGGGTGAGTGAGCTGTGGATCTGCGAGGCGGGAGCAGCAGGGAAAGGGGGATTTGTTGGTCTCCTGCTTCTCGTTGCCTGTGTTTCGCCGTGGCTGGGGAGAGGGCAGGGCAGGAGAAGAGGGGTGTGAGGGGCAGCGGGCGGGCGGTGCCCGCTCCGAGCGTGGGCTGCAGGAAGCCGCCTTTGCTGGCAGCCGCTTTGGGGGAGCTCGGGGGACCCGTGTGCGCTGCGGGGGCTGCGCTGGGACAGGGGGGCAGAGGGATTTAGGCAGCAGTGGTGGGGGAAAGGAGGGATGAGGGGGGATGGAGGGGCAGAGCGAAGTCTGCAGAGGCGCAAAGGCTGGCCCGAGAGGCGGCAGCGGGGCTGGCCCGGAGGGTGAAAGCCGCTCTGCTCCAGGCACGGACGGGGCTGATGGCTGTGGAAAGGGAGGGGGTCCCGGAGAAGCCTCAGCGCTGCCGTCCGGCCGCGCTGGCACCGGCAGCGGCCTCGTGGGTGACACCCGTGCCCCCTGAGAGCCCGGACCCCCAGCTCTGCCCAGGCCCGGGGAATTCAAGGAACATTCAGAGCCCGGCCAAAGCCCGAGGGACTGGAGAGGGGGTTTTGCTCAGGCACATTCCTCGGCTCCGAGCACGATTCCGTGGAAATCGTCGCTTCTCCTGGCCCCTTCCGTGTCCCTGGGCACGGCCGTGGGAGCGGTAGGACACGGGACAGTGCGGGGAGGTGACAGCCACAGGTCACCAAGAGCAGGTCAGAGACACGCTGAGGGGCTGGAAGCCACGGCCTCCGCTCCAGGGAACACCGGGAAAAGGTCCTGTGCCGTGGGTGTGCTCGTGTGTGTCTGTGTGTGCTTTCACATGGGCACTTGTGTGCGTGTGTGTGCCCTGCCGCACTGCTGGCGCTGTGCTGGGCCCTCACACCGCTCCAACACCTGCAGGGAACTCCCCATTCCTGGTGCTTCTCCTGTCCCCCCAAACCCGGGGCATTTCTCTCCTGCCCTGGCGCTTCCTGCTCTGGGACAGCCTCGTGCCGGTGCCGCGGGAGGAGGAAACCCCCCCAGAGCATCAGCCTCACTCGTCTACCCCAAAGGGAGAGGGAGATTTTGCGAGCAGCCTGGCCACGTGTCCTGGCACCATCTGTGCTCACTTCCTGTGCTGAAAAACACCGCGGGAGCTGCTGGTGACAGCCCCCGAGCCAGAGGACTCGACCTTATTGTCCCCTGGTGTTATTAACGGGTTCTCTGTGGGTTTGCCAGGATGACTCTGGCCGCAGGAGCTGTGCTGGGGCTCCTTGTTCCCCATCTTCCTTCTTCTGGCCTTGCGTCAGCCCCGGGAGTTTCCCCGGCCTGCACGGGCTCAGAGGCTGATGGGTTTGGAGGTTGTCTGCCGTGTCCCTGGGTTGTTCAGGGCGCGGAGCCGACGTGATCGCTCCAACAAGCAGCTCCTCCCATCCCTCCCCTGCTCATCCCTGTTCCTGGGCTGTCGGTCCGGCTGCCCTCAGCCCTTCCCACGGAGGCAGAAGGAGGCACGGAGCACTGAGTCCAGCTCTGGCATGAGAGGGACGTGGAGCTGCTGGAGTGAGGCCAGGGAGATACTCCAAGGGCTGGAGCTCCTCTGCTCTGGAGCCCGGCTGGGAGAGCTGGGAATGTGCAGCCTGGAGAAGAGAAGGATCCAGGGAGCACTCAGAGCCCCTTGCAGGGCCCTAAAGGGGCTCCAGGAGAGCTGGAGAGGGACTGGGGACAAGGGTCTGGATGCTTAGGACAAGGGGGAATGGCTTCCCACGGCCAGAGGGCAGGGAGGGATGGGATGCTGGGAAGGAATCCTTTCCTGTGAGGGTGGGCAGGCCCTGGCAGAGGTGCCCAGAGAAGCTGTGGCTGCCCCTGGATCCCTGGCAGTGCCCAAGGCCAGGCTGGACAGGGCTTGGAGCAGCCTGGGACAGTGGGAGGTGTCCCTGCCATGGCAGGGGTGGAATGAGATGAGATTTGAAGTCTCTTCCCACACAAACCACTCTGGCATTTCATGATCCAGGGTAAGAGGAATAGGTCAGGTGATCTCCAGCCATGACGCCCAGTTACTGTCCAGCTTCTGCTGCCTTTCACCCCAAACCTTCCTTCTGCTGGGGGAACACGGCTTTAGGTTGCAGGTGAAAGCCTGCTCTGGTCATGGCCCCAGAAGGGCCCTGAGGAGTCTTTGCTGCCTGGGCAGTCCCCAGTGGAGGAGAAGGCTTGGTCTCCCGTGCTCCATGGAATGAATGCTCTGTGCTCGTGGCTCGCCTTCTCCTGACTGTCTGCTCTTCTCCTTTAGGATTTTGGGCCTTTCTGTCCCGGTGCTCTTCCTCCTGAGATCTTGAGTGGTTCCCATCTTCTTCTCCACACCCCACCGTGTACCCCAGGCCTGCCGCTGCTGCTGTGCTGTGTTGCCTGATCTGGGGCCCTCGGCTGCCGTTTAGACTGGGAGCAACGGGAGCATTTGCTGTGAGGTGGGTGAGGGGAATCAGAGCCCACAGCCCTTGCACAGGTTGCCCAGATCTGCAGGGAATTCTGAGAGAAAACTGCCCATGTAAGCTCTGGAAGGGTGCAGGAGCCTGGTCCTGGAAGCAGCTCCTGGGAACAGGCATGAGTGGGGCGAGGGAGGGGCTGCGCGGCGGCAGCTGGAGCAGGAGCACAGGTCAGAGCCCGTGTGGCCGTGCTGGGCGTGAGGGGAGTGTGTCTGGGGAGCGTGGGGTGCCCGTGGGGGGAGTGTGTGAGCGCTGCCTGCGGGTGCTGGGAGCAGCAGGCTGGGCCAGCCAGGGAGCAGGGCAGCCGTGGGGCTGGGCAGAGGGTGCAGGATGCAGGCAGGGCTGTTGGATGGGCAGAGGGGCTGTGCCAGTGCTGGAGGGAGCCAGGAATGCCCCCGGCTGTCTGCACTTGTGCATTGAGGAGTCGTGTAGGGAGGACGTGGGTGATGGTGAAGGCAGCACCTTGTCCAGGGCAGGTTGTGTGTGTGTCTGTCTGTGTGTGTCTGTGTCTGTCTGTGTGTGTCTGTCTGTGTGCGTCTGTGCATGCGTGTGTCTGTCTGTGCGTGTCTGTGTGTCTGTCTCTGTCTGTCTGTGTCTGTCTGTGCATGCGTGTGTCTGTGTGTGTCTGTGTGTGACTGTGTGTGTCTGTGTCTGTCTGGCTGTGTCTGTGTGTGTCTGTGTGTGACTGTGTGTGTCTGTGTCTGTCTGTGTACTGTGTCTGTCTGTGTGCATGCGTCTGTGCGTGTGTGTGTCTGTGTCTGTGTGTCTCTGTCTGTCTGTCTGTGTCTGTCTGCCTGTGTGTCTGTGTGTGACTGTGTGTGTCTGTGTCTGTCTGGCTGTGTCTGTGTGTGTGTGTCTGCCTGGCTGTGTCTGTCTGTGTGTGTGTGTGTGTCTGACTGGCTGTGTCTGTGTGTGTCTGTGTGTGACTGTGTGTGTCTGTGTCTGTCTGGCTGTGTCTGTGTGTGTGTGTGTGTGTGTCTGACTGGCTGTGTCTGTGTGTGTCTGTGTCTGTCTCTACGTCTGTGTCTGTCTGTGTGTGTGTCTGTGTGTCTGTCTGTGTCTGTGTTGTCAGCAGGATACACACTCAGCTCCAGGGCTGATCGTGCAAACGGGAAAGCAGCAGGCACATGCAGTGTGCTGGGCAGGAGCCCCTGGTTGCGGTGCCATCCCAGGCTGGGCTCCAGCAGCCGGCTGGGAGCAATCCCCAGGGCCGCAGCTGCTGCAGAGCCTCTGCCAGGAGGCTGGGCCCTGTCACAACGCACCTTAGGGAAAGTCTCTCTTCTTCCTCCACAGCCATGGCTTCGCGGGAGGACGCCCGAGACGGGGATGCACAGGCACAGCTCCTGGCAGAGGCATTTCAGGAGGTAGGACTGGATGCTGGATACTGGCTGCCCAAAGTGTCGCAGGTCCTGGGAGTCACGTGCAGAGAAGCCCTGCAGCATCTGCAGTACAGAGACTACCTCAAGCTGGAGCAGGAAGTACGGCACTCCTGGGAGAAAAAGGCACTCCAGAAACTCCTGAAAAATACAGATGACAAAACAGCCTCTAAAGAACTGTGGAAGCAGCTGGAATTGTCAGCTGGCAGGAGGGAGAACATCCCTGACACGGAGGTGCTGGGGCGGGCGTCGGGGGGACTGGCCCTGCAGGGCGTCTACAGAACCAGCAGAACTGAAGATGTGCTGGCAACGCGAGGACAGCTCCTCAGGGTTCCTGAGGGATTCCAGCTCGCTGGTCCGGTGCAAGGATCGCTGCTTCAGAGGAAAGAGTTCTCCTCCGCTGCGGCAGAATCCACTTTCACCAAGTCCATGGAGCAGCTGGGGTTCAGCATCAATGTTTCGGCCAAAGCCGCATTTTGGGGGGCTCATCTGGGAGCAGGTGTAGATCCCAACAGGTCCTCGCAGTCACAGGACACCCACGAGGCCCGCTCTGAGCAGAGCTACTTTTGCACCATGTACAACTACATCCCCCTGGCCTCCTGCTACTTCCAAAGGCATCAGCTTCACCTCTCGGATGAGGCTCTGTGGGTGCTGCAAGGCATGGAGAAGCTTTTGAGCTCAAATCAGGAAGAAGACAAAGCCACCCTGCTGAAAAACTGTGAGGAATTCTTCATCACCTTTGGGTCCCACGTAAACCAGGGTCCCCTCCACTTTGGGGGGATATTGTGGTGGAAGGCGTGTACAGAAGGATTCAGAGAGGAGCAGCGGGAAGAGATGAAGCGACAAACCTCAGAAGCACTGGACAGCTTTGTCAGGGCCAGCTGGGGTGCATTCTGGGCTGCTGTGGGAGGTGTGATGGGTGTTTCCAAATCCAGCTCAAAGGATTCTGTCCAGGGAGGAGATGGAGAGAGTTCGCACACAGCGATTCAGCTCTACATGGGCAAAATAGGAGGCCCATCAGACGCAGCTTCTCTTCCTCAGTGGCAAACGGGGCTCGTGTCTGATAACACAACGTGGTGCGTTGTCGACCGCGGCTCTCAGCTGGTCCCAGTGTGGGACATCATCCTGTGGAATCACAGAAGGGATTTTAAGTCTGTTGGTCAGATGAGCAGAGCCCTCAGGGCTGCATACGAAGGTCTGACGAATCCGAGTGTTGGCACCAGTCTCAGAGAGGAACTGGGCAGTGCAGTGCAAGAGGCCAGAGATTTCATGGAGATTGTGAAGTCCTGGGAGGTGGCAGTGGATGAAGAGAAGCTGCTCAGGCTGATGGAGCTAAAAGAGGATCTGAATGTGAAAACCAAAAACCCCAGTGTGTGGATCAACGTGTGCCTGTCGGACAAAGCCCTGCAGGACTTCCTGGTGAACACTGTGCGGAGTTGCCAGGAGTCACCTCCACCAAACACCCCTTCAATCAAGGCAATATTGAGGAGCCTTCTGGATCCTCATATCCACTCTGTCAATGACTTCCCTGAGGCTTCCTTCATTTTGGAATGGATCTTCCAGACTGAGCCCCCTCTGCCCACACGTCCTAAAGTCTCTGAGCTTGAAGAGCTCATCCAAACACTGCAGCAAATGATGGAGCACATCCGTGCTGTCACCTATGCACCAGGAACCTCTGATTCTGCTGTTCATGAAGCAAAGATAAAAGCCACCCTGACCACCAGCCTTGCCATTTATTCCTTACTCCAGTCTCTCCAGGAACGGGCTCAGAAGGACATGGAGCTGTTGGTGCTCTTGATTGTGACCAGCACAGGGTACCAGGTGGAAAGCGGCACTTTTCGGCCCCTCCTTGGACACCCAGAAATCCAGTACATGGCCAAGGAAATGGAAGCGGCACGTGAGGAGTACGTGAACCTGAAGGAGCAAGATGCCGACAGAGCTGAGGCCTCCCTTGTGCTGAAGGGTCTGACTGTGACACCCACAAGGCAAGAGCTGTCCCCTGAGCAGAAGAGGGAGCGTTTGGTGTTCATGGAAGATCACATGAAAGGCTTGTGGTCCGCACGGATCGAGAATCTCCTCCAAAAGCACAGGGCAGGCCCAGACTGGGAGAGGCTGGAACGAGACTTGCATTCCTTGATCACTGGGTGCTTGGATGAGGAATGGGATGATCGGAGGATGCAGACCATACTCAGAGACATGGAAGACACTTTTCCAACACCTGAGTGCCTCAGTCAGTCCCAGTCCAAGTCAGATGGCAGCAAATCCCAAGCAAATGAAGCCACTGCAAACCATGAGTTCCTCCAGTTGCTCAAGCGCCTTGGACTCGAAAGTTTCTACCCAAGAAAAATGGGGATGGGAGATTTCCACACCATCTGCCAAACATCTCTGCAGGACAGGCAGCCCAGCAAGGAGAAGGAACTGCCGTTATACTTCCTGCAAAAGCTGTTAACGGTGGATTACCGGGTGAGGTACCTGACTTGCTGGGATGAGAGCAACCAAGGACCTGCACACACGGCAGAAGCCACAGAGCAAGAGCAGGAAGCCTCAGAATCCTTTGAACACTTTCCCCATCGTTTGAAGAAACCAGCCCCTGAACCTGCAAGCAGGGCCGGCCGTGTGCACCCCATGGACCTGCAGATGGCCATTTTCCATTGCGCTGATGACTTCCTGAGACAGAGCCTTGCAACCAAGCTGGCGTTCTGCCAACTGGCGCTGCCTCTGCTGGTGCCCAACCCGTGCACTTCACGCATCGAGTTCCCGCTTTACGCCCTCAGCCAAATCCAAAGGAGCTGGAAAGAGGCGCAGCAGTCAGGAAAGCAGGCTGGAAAAAAGAGTTACAACAACAAACTCATCTCTCGGGCACAGACACCCATCGTGACCTTCATCCGCATTGGCAGCTCGGCCTCCTCTTCCAAGTCTCGGCTCCTGAACGCTCTGCTGAGCAAACGCAAACACGACACTTTCTTCCACCGCCACTGCAGGGGCAGCACCAGAGAGCCTTTGCTGATGGAAGGGGTGGTGGAGATCGCCTGGTACTGCCCCCGCGGAAGCCCCGATGACACCTTTGACTGCTGCGTGGCTTTCTGTAACCTGCATGGAGAAGCCAGGCGTCACAGAGCACAGCTGAAGTTCCTGCAGGAGATATCTGCTGTCACCGTGGCCCTCGTATCCAAGGTGGGGCACATGGACGACAGCGGGAAAGAGCTTCTGCAGGGCCTGTGGCAGTCACAACAGCCTTTGGTTTGTCTTCTCACGGAAAAAGAGAACATTGCAGCTCTACAACCCAGCAAAATCATAACAATAGGGATCAAGAACAGAAACAAAGCAGAACTGATGGCCCAGCTGACCCAAACAATTGGGGATCTCCTGGAAGGGTCTAATCCACGTTTCAGCCTGGCTGCCTGCCTGGACAAAGCTCGCCAGCACGGATTCTTAGTGGATGCAGATCAACCCGCATGTGTGACGGCCAAAGCAAAGGCAAAGGAGCTGGTGGAGCTTCTGAAGAAAGAGAAGGTGTCCAAGATGAAATCCCAGCTCCTGCCCCTTCAAGGAAAACTGTGGAACCTGTGGTGCAGAAAGGACAGAGAACTCACTCGCTTGCAGGAGAAGGGGAACAAGAGCATTGAGCATCATCACAGCCAAATTGAAGACGAGAAGGCAGCACTAAGAAGGAAGCAACTTGAGCAAGCTTTCCCCCTCAGCCGGGTGATGAAATCATTCCTTGGCTTTCTCCAGGCACAGCCAGCAGACACCAAGAAATGCTTCCTGCACTGGATGAAGGTCTTTATGGACGAGCTGTCCTGCAGTCGCCTTGATGAACTGAGGAGAGACTATCGCAGGGTAAGGTCTCAAATCCTGGCAAGAAAGAAAAGCAAGGAGAAAACCAGTGAGATCACTGAGTTGCTGTTTTGGTTGGATGTCATCTCTGATGCAATCAAGAATTCATCCATCGGCCTGGAGAACCTTTTGAGAGAGGCAGGGCAAATTTATGAAATGCTGGAATTCATAAACTTCAAGAATGAGAATTTTGACAAACTGCCGGAAATGGCAGCAGATCTGATGGTTTTGGGGTATCCTGTGGAGCTGATGGATGGGGATGCTTCTTACGTGCCCTTGCGCTGGGTGGGAGCAATCTTTGACAGTTTAATCGAGAGGCTGGGGGACAAACGAGTGTTTGTGCTCTCCATGCTCGGCATCCAGAGCACAGGCAAGTCAACCCTGCTGAATGCCATGTTTGGTCTGCAGTTCAGCGTCAGCGCGGGGAGATGCACCCGCGGAGCCTTTATGCAGCTCATCCCAGTGGGCGAGGAGCTGCAGCAAGACGTGGGCTTTGATTTCCTGCTGGTGGTTGACACAGAGGGACTTCGTGCCATCCAGATGGCCAGTAAACGCTCCCGGAACCGTGACAACGAGCTGGCCACCTTTGTCATTGGTGTCAGCAACCTGACTCTGATCAATGTCTTAGGAGAAAATCCGTCAGAAATGCAAGATGTTCTCCAGATCGCTCTGCAGGCTTTCCTGAGGTTGAGGAAAGTCAATCTGTCCCCAGGCTGCCTCTTTGTCCACCATAATGTGGGAAAAATAACTGCCAAGGAGCAGAACAGGGAAAGACGAAGGCATTTCCAGGAAAAGCTGGATGCAATGACCGTGGCAGCTGCCCGGCAGGAATTCTGTGACATCTCCTCCTTCAGAGAAGTCGTCAGCTTTGATGTGAACAGCCACATTCACTACTTTGCTCACCTGTGGGAAGGAACCCCCCCGATGGCACCACCCAACCCCACCTACAGCCAGAACGTCCAGCAACTAAAGAGCAAAATCCTCCAGATTGCCCAGAAGGAGTCACAGCGCAGAAGTTTGAGGCTCTCAAGCCTGAAAGTTCATATTGGTGACCTCCGGAATGCTTTGGTGAATGAAAACTTTGTTTTCAGCTTCAAGAATTCCCTGGAGATTGCCGTGTACAGGAGACTGGAAACTGCCTTTAGTCAGTGGACCTGGAGGCTGAGGAGTCACGTCTTAGACGTATGGATGAGACTGCAGAACAGAATTCGTAATGGGGACTTGCAGAAAGTCACCAGAGAACACCTTGAAGGGCTGGTGCAAGAGACAAGTGATGCAATTGAGAAAGAAGTGGAAAAGTATTTCAGGGAAGATGAAGACTGTGAGACACTGGACCAGTGGAAATCACGCACAGAGCTGAAGCTGAGAAACCTTAAAGAGACTCTTCTTCTTGAAATGGAAAAGAAATGTGAGAATCTTATTGAGCTACAGAAGAAATGGAGTAAACTGGATGCAAGGAAGCTGAAATATGAAGATGAGCTCCTGAGAAGGAGTAGGGAGTTGGCTGTGACTCTGAAAGGGGAGACCCTCAGTGAGAGAGAACTGAGAGACACATTTACCTCTGTCTGGATGGAGTGGATTGTTGAAGTCTCCCGTGCGGTGCTTCCTCTGCCACTGGTGGATATTGATATGGAAATTAAAGACGTCCTTCTGGAGCACTTTAAGGAGCCAGGTTTCCATGAACGGATCACATCATTTCCCGAAGGCAGAGGATTTTCTCTGGACTTGGAGAAACACATCATGAAGAAAAGGTATTTTGGCTTCATCCCTAGGAGTGTTTCCAGTGGTGATGTGATCAACTTGCAGGACATCACAAACAACATCATAGCATCTGTGAGGGCAAGCATTGACAAGAAGGAACAGGAGAAACGGGATTACAGCCGAAATTTTATTCATGAAATACTCTATGAAGTACAGAAAGGTGTGAACTCTGTCCCCAGCAGTGCAGGCTGTACCTTTAACAGAGATTACAGCATAGATTTGACTCTCTCTCTGTGCCAAATGGCAGCAGGAAGGTTTAAAGCCATGCATGAAGCGTTCCGAAAGGCAAATGACCCAGTCTGGTACCTGAAGAACAAGAGAGAAGATTTCTTCCGATGTTTCCAGATTTCCTGCCAAG
>VYZT01021093.1:0-45295 GCA_013400735.1 Pomatostomus ruficeps
ACCTTGTAATGCTTTGTGAGTTTACCTGCATGTTGGGAAACGATCTCGATGCAGGTCCGGCCATAATAAAGCATATACTTTCTAACTTCGTTGTTAGAGAGTTATTGTCTGTCTCAGTTGGGTATCAATATTAGATCTATACCCATATTTTGGTAAATCAGATGTCCATCAGGACACTGAGCCATTGCCCAACACCCTCTGCATGGTATGTGGCCTATTCTGCATCCACTGAACAGTCCACCCATCCCATCAATCCCTCTCCAATTTAGAGTGAAGGACATTGTGAGGAACTGTGTCAAAGGTCTTACAGAAATCCAGATAGATGACATCCAGGCCTCCTCCCTAGTCCACTGATGTAGTCACTTCAACGTAGAAGACCACTAGTTAAGTGAGGCAGGACTTGCCTTTGGTGAAACCATGCTGGACATCTCAAATTGCCTCCCTGTTCTCCTTGTGCCCTAGCACAGCTTCTAAGAGGATCTCTTCCATGATCTTCCCAGAACAGAAGTGAGGCTGACAGGTCAGTAGTTCCTGGGGTGCTCCTTTCCATCCTTTTTAAAAATGGGTGCAATCTTTCCTTTTTTCCGGACATCACGAACTTCACCCGACTGATATGACTTTTGAAATACCACAAAGATTTTTTAACACATTTACATTTACAGTGTGCTTGTGTGAACCAAAAACCCTGCCTTGTGTCCTTATAGTGATATTTAAATACCTCATAACTGAGAGACAGGAGAGAAGCCCTTTCTGGAACCTCTCACAGAGAGTGAGGCAACAGTCGTGCCATGGCTGAAATGAGCACTACCATTCATCTGACTCAGAAAACTGAAGCAGAAACTGGCTTAAATAAATGGTTAGATTTCCCACACCAGTCTTCACTGTACTCTTTAAAAAACTCCACAACGAGTTAATGATGATTACCTATGCTCAGCTGTATTTACTGTATGTGTGAATTTGTCCTTACCCAGAGCTTGCGGCCAGAACTTAAGGCACTGGCATAGTGTGCCCTGCAGCCCATGCTTTGCCCAGTGGCTTCCCATATGCTAAGGGATGTACAGCTAAGCCAGAATGTGCCAGACCTACAGAGCCTGCTTGGTAGTGCTGATGTGGCCGTGCACTATCCAGGCTCCCTGCACACAAATATTATCCATCAATATTATTTTTTAATGCCTGCGGAAACTTCCAGATAGAAGAAAACACAGAACAACTTACCTTGCTCCTGTAGTGGTTGTTTCTGGCATGTGGCTTTTAGGCATGTGTGAAACTATATAACAGAAATTGCTTATGGAAAACAGGGGAGCATTTAAATGCACAGATTCACCTAAATATGATCTTTTAAATCTGAGCATCTTTTGTTATGCATCAGAAAGTAATTATTCCTTTTTCTTTTTTCACAATCTTTTTTTCACTTTTAAGAAAGGGAGTAAATCACAATCAACAGCACATCCTTAATATGCGAATTAGATTGCATACTCTTCTTTCACAGGGTGAGCCTTCAGGACACCGTGGGTCTTATTCAGGCTGTCGTGTCAGTGGGCAGGTGACCATTGCCTTATTCACAGTGACATCTATTGGCAAAAGCAATATGAAAAGGCCTCTTTTTCTATTAGAAGGCTTTTGCAGTGCCTCTTCTCCTATCTTTAGCATATTTCTCTATCTTCTCCACATCTCACCACTCAGTTGTTCCCAGACGGTTCAGAATTTTATATTACTTAATATAGCTTAGTCTGTTATCATCTTTTCTAACCCAAAATCCCTGTTCTCAATCAATCATTCATCTGTTTCCAACGGGGGAAGATTTTATGTCATCAGCACCATTTGCCAGTTTATTGCATGAAAACATAAACTATAAAAGAAGTTGAAGCTTCAACAGGACAAAAGGAAAACAGAAATCAAGCAAAAACTCTCTGAAAAACACCAATAATGACTGGGTTAATTTTTTTCCTCAAAATTCGCCAAAGTGCTGCTAAAAAAAAGAAATATCGAGACCATATTTCTGTCTGTTGTTCATACAGCTGTAGAAAGGAACTGGAAGCAAAGTGTTGACATTTAAACAGCTGATATTTCATTCAAAATATTTACAAACCAGAGACAGAAAAGTAATTAAACCATATCTTCACAAAAATATATATTTCTTCTACCTGTCACATGTAACCTCTATGATTTTCATCTGAAAAATGAAACTCTTAGTAGTATCTCCAAATTATTCAAATTTATCTACCCAAGTATGTGGGTGAAATTTGATAAAATAGAAACAGACACAGGAACTGACAGTGCAGCACATCAGTTCTGTTAAGCAGAGGCAGAAAATCTTTGTTTTCAGATGACAATCCAGTACTCTCCTGTCAGAGACATTCCCTGTCCTCAAATTCTGCTGCACAGGAGAAGAGACATAGATCACACATGCAAATGTTTCACCACAGTGAAAACTTGTATTTGGCATAAAAGATGGAGAGGTTGACAGAATTAGGAAACAAAACATGAATTTAGAAACATTTTCATTTCAGCATTATCTCATGTCTCACAAAACCAGCAGACACACAGAAAAGGCCCTCTATCACTGAGGCAAATACTTCACAAATAAAAGATATGAAAATCAGGGTACCTACGAGATAAATCACAGACCAAATCTTTGTATTTCACATCTATAATTAGAAAGCAAGATCAGATTGGGTAGGAGAACAAACTGCAACAGCTTGGTGAGAAGTTAGATGCAGTCCATCTAGCAGCAAAGCGATAAGGGAGATTGTTACCATGCTTTTTTGGATTGAAAGAAGCCACATCTCTTGAGCAAGATTTCTCTGGTATTCATACCTTCACGACGAGCTTGCAACCTGAAGGTGCTCCAAATTTCTCAATTATTTGCAGCTTTTAACATCTGAAGATTTATCTCTAGCAATCTGCCCACTGCCTATTTAAAGCTACAAGAATCTAAACCCAAAATTTCACTTCCATTAAGTTTATAGGAGCTGTATAACATATATGTTTTATGTTATTTTATTTGTATGCCATATACCACTTTTTTTTTTCTGTGAAGTTATTTTGAAATTTATTGATTGATAACTTGGGGTTTTTTTTCCTTCAAATTGATTCTTAGAATTCTTTTAGGTCCCAGTTCATGTCTGGAAGCAACTGAGAGACAAATCTCTAAAGCAGCAGAGAAAACATAGGTACATAGCAAATGGGTGTATGGCATCAAACAGATGTCTGCTGTATCTTCAGCCCACTGTACTCCAGAAGGGAAGACAGCTACTTCTGGGTTTTTTTCTTTGACATAAAGAAAATTCCCCACTGATATTGAACATGTGCAACATAAAAAACTTCATGAGAATGACTGGCAAATGCTATAACCCCAGGGCTCTACTGTGGTTTATTTAATTCTGAGAATAAGTTTATGGGTGATCAACCTTCCAGCAGTCCACAATTCTTAACAGCTACTATTTTCAGCAAATACTCTCTATGTTTTTTTGGTCACTGAGCATTTGGTTCTTCATAATATAAAGGCTCCAAGCATGTCAGAGGGTTAAGTGTTGATCAAAGGGATGTGCAGCTGCAGGGGGACTCAGGGAGTGATGACATATTTCAGCCTTGCTTGCTGTAGAGGACAACATGGAGTTCACACTTGAGATAAAATTCTCTGGGAGCACATTGAGTAGTCTGAGATTCAGTGTTGCTTAGGCATACAGAAAATTAGTGACTGAGGGTGCAACCAAGCGCTCAGAGCTGAGACTGTGTCCATATTCTTACTTTACAGTTGCAGCAGATGGATAACCCAAGAAACTGTTTCCAAAGGATTTCAGGCAACCGAGCATTTCTAGTTTTTTTCACGTCACCACTAACTTTCAGCTAGGTCAGTCTAACATGAACATGGCATCTCCACACAAGGGGAATTTCTTCTTTTAAAACTTATTAGTGTAACTATAAAAATAGTCAATTGTTCAAAATGCATTATGAGAAACTTGCAGAATTGACTGCATGTCTTACCACTGCCAAAAATATTTTATTTGGAAGACCAAGACACACCTAATACTACGCTGCCCTAAGACAGACTTCAAATGATGGGTGGCAATTTTTTTCAAACTTAAAGCTGCAGGTGCTAATTATAATATGAAAGCCTTCTCTGTAAAACTTGAAGCTCTTCAATAGAAAATACAAGACACATTCATAAAATCCATCTTTTATTTTGATGAAATCCTGATAAATATAACAGCACTGGATCAACTCCACTGTTTACAATATGGAAAAAATATGTAAAACTTCTGTTTACAATATGAAGCAGTAGCCTTATTCCTTTCTCTTCTGAGGCAAACAAACTTTGTATCCTTCCTGCAATTAGTAAACTTTTTTTTTCACATTTTGTAGCTACTCATGTAACAGGGAAACATATAAGATCCAATCCTAAGTATAAAAATGTTGCGATGTGCTAATGGCCAGGTTTTGGTTTCTCCCATGGCCAGGCGCTGCTGTCTCCCCCCCCTTGACCTCCGGTATCTGCTTTCTCCCCGTGAGGAGCTCTGTGTTTCACAATCCTATACAAAGCCCGCCAAATTCAAACCCCTCACTCCTACCTCATAGGATGTTTGTATCCTCCCCCACCGCCTCGTGTTGGTATATATGTAACTGTAACACGCGGTGCCAGTGCTTCTCTGGCATGACCCCGGAGCCAAATAAACCATCTGAAGAGCCCCTCTGCTTCGTCTCTCCTTCCTTGGTGCACCTGTATCATCGGTGGATTAGGTGAAACCCTGCTGGACCTTCGCCAGCCCTCCCACACTCCGGAGCAGCCCGGCCAGGCCCTGGAACCGAGAGCAGGAGCCCGGTGCCCCTGCTGGTGGCATCGCAACATAAAAAAGGGTGTGAAAACATACAACACACTCCTGCTTTTCTTTTTAGTGCTGCTAAATGCCTTTTATTTTTCCAGTGGTCTATTTGTGTTCTTTTCTTCAGAAACATTTAAAAGGCATTGGGAGGCCTGGCAGGATATAATAGCTATATTCTGGGGAGGAGAAAATGAAAAAGTCCTTAAACTAAGATAAAATACCTATATCTCTATGTCTAATTTATTGTTATAAAACAGCATGTAAAGTTAATCTTGTTTGTGATTTCCCTCATGTTTGTCCATCTAAGATCAAATGACCCATTGAGGTAAAAGGTAGAGCATATAAAACCTATTTAAAAAAAAGAATTCAAGGAGAGTAGTCAGGGAAGATGAATTTGTTAGAAGTATTACAGAGATTGGCCTTAGTTGGTGCCAGTAAAACCTCTAGCTGCCTCTTTCAGGTATCACTGGATTTCACTATGTAGTTCACACAATTTGAGAGTAAATCTAATTCTATTCTAAGCTACATCCTATGGCAAGTTCATTAAAAATAAAAAAAAATTTGTTGTAAAAAACCCCAATTATATTCAGATAATAAAAACTCCTGAGAGAAACAGAGGCTCAAGTCAATTCATAAAGACAGACATTTCAACATATTCCTATTAAGGGCTCAGCTTTTTATTAGGTGCTGACTTGATTCTCATTTCTTTGGCTCACCCTGACTGTTCTCTTTGGTCTTGGAATATAAGTGCAACCGCTGAAGTCCAACTGTGACAGCAGAACACCAGTCAGTACCTTGAAACATTCTACACCTAAGTAGTGCTGTGCTTACCAGTGAGATGAGAGGTCAGCAGCATGTGGGTCACGCTGCGGTGTGCAACAGTCTGGAACAACAGCTACCCCTGCCTCTTGATTTTAAGTGGCAAAATCTGATGCTACATGGATATAGTGTTAAGAGTCCCTTATTGTTCACCAAATGCAACAAACTGGATTTAGGCACAAAGAGCTCCCTCTATGTCCTTCCACCTTGCAGTTTTCAGGTTTCAGGACAATTTCATCTCATCACATTGTGAAATTCAGGAATACCTAATCCACCTGACATGATCTTGCAATATACAAAATTCTTACTATTCGCTTTTAAAAAAAAATCAATCAGTACATGATTATTGCTATGAAGCAGCCAGAATAAAAGGATTATATAAATATCTGTTTTACTTAAATGCTGTTGGTCATTACTGCTTTTTGTAGGAAAGTAAGTATGGTATTAGAGAAGTCAGCAATGAAATTACATCATCCTTGAAATATCTTTTCCTTGAGAACTGCAGTGTGAGGTTCCTATAGAAGCTAAATGTTATGTTAGAGCCCAGAAAAATAATCCCAGAACATCCTATACTGTCACTAATACCAGGGATCCTGTTCAGCAATTTGATGGCAAAATCTGGTCAACTCCTTCACCACATTTGACCTTTATCATTAGCAGTGACCCCTGTGCACACAATGCTGATGGGTCAGTGTTTCCAAGCCAATGCACTCAAACCCAGTCAGACCTGTTAACATTGATGAACCTGTGACAATTCCTATCTGTGAGAAATGACTGCATGGAAACCACTACTAAAAGAACACTTATTTGTTAAAACAACTCACAAAAAAAAAAAAAATTCAAAATCACAAGGTATATTAACTATTAAAATTAATTCAGCCTTTGGTTTCAGAGGGAGACTACTCTGGCTTTAGTCCTTTAATTCCTTCTGACTTCTCGTCCCCGCAGAGGCTGGGGAGGCCGGAAGTTTCTCAGCAAGCAGCAGGCGACCTCATCCTCAGCAGTGCTCAGGAGGCTGCGGAATTTGGCCAGCTGTAACCAAAAGAGACATCAGGTTCAGCAGAAAACCCTCATGTTGATACTAATGAAAAAGCTTGTAAATATTAAAGACATTTGTCACTTTTTTTCCCACCTGAAAGAACAGAACTGTATTTTATTAAGTCATGAGGAGAATGGCAATTTCACCATTTCCATCCTTGTAAATGAAAAAAGGTTGACTACTGAGAAAATATCCCAAAATACATGTCAACATGAAACTGTGCATAAGGATTACTTGTTTCCTTTATTCACACTTTGTTTTCCATAACCTGATCTAAACCAGAGGGGTTATATTTTTCAGTTGGATTTCATGGTTTGGAGATTCTGAAATGTTTTTTGCCAAAAAATAAGATTATGCTTCTTATCATACAACCAATCTGTGTATGTTTCCTTGTTCAAAGAGTATATTCACAATTAACTTGGAACTGCAGGTGGTGCTAGAGAAAGCTTCTGCAACTAGCACTTACTCAAACCAGGAGAGATTCCAAATTCTTCCCTTGTGAAGACACAGGACAAGCAGTTATTCATAACTCAGCATATGCTGATCTCAGCAGAAACCCCTATCACAGCTCCATGTTTAAACCTTGGGAAATCTGAGCCTGATTTCTGACCTAAGTATAGAATTTTGTTTAATTTCTAATATTTCCAATAGTTACTATTTCTATATAGCACCTTCCTTCCCTTCAAGGTTACCATCGGTAGGGCAGCACAGAAAACATTCAATTATAACAGAGCATTTAATTGTATCGCACATTGCACTGTAATGACATTAAGAGCAAAACACATGAATGCTGTCTTGCTTCACCCCATTCTAAAGCTCACATTTGTAATTCATGCTCCCTGTAAGTTTCTAAAAGCTTAAAAGCTATTTTTTATTTCTTTCAACCTGAAAAGTGCAACAAAAAGTCCTTAGTAAACTCTAAAGGAATAAAATTAAATGGTAGAACAATACCAGTCATGGTGCTGACTGATCAATCACAAAAGCACATATTACTGGACACAAACACTTTAGCTGCATGCGTGTTTAGAATTAAAAGAACAAAGCATATTTCTATTTTAATGCATAAGATATAGCGAAAGTCTACGGAAAATGACTAATAATCACCATACTTGACACTTTCCCACACCATGTCCTCTGAGTCTGTTAAGCATGGCTGTTTGTATACAGAATTTCACATTTTGGAATGTATTAATTACAGATTTCCCCAAATAGGAAGCTTTTAACCTGAACAATAGCTTATCTTTGGAAAGTTGGTACCTTAACCCAAGTTTTCAAACCTAGATCCATAAACATTGCAGCAAGCCTTACAAAGCCAGATTGAGGGGAGTGAGGAAGAGATACAGAAGAGAAAAATACACACATTGAGCAAATAAATGACTTCAAATCAGTTACAAGCAGAATTTGAAGTTTCCTAACAAACAAACCATTCAGGGAACTGTCTTAACATTTTGAGCAAAGACTGAAGTCAGCATTTCTACTGAGTATGTGGTCTCAGAAAAACTTTACACTTAAGGATCAGCCCGCTGGGTGTCACTGTTGCCAAGCCAAGATACAGCATGAACCTTTAACAAGAAATGTAAATAGACTCTTGTATGGCCTATCACATCTTTCCTAAAACAGCCTAGCATAACCCAAACTTACTAGAATTGCATTAATTTTTCACAATTCTAGTAAATTCATCAAGTTTTATGTATTTGGAATGAAAGCAGAAATTTACTACTTGTCTGCCAGATAAAAATGCCAAAGATGAGGTTTGAGCAGGGTATGAAAATAATTAAATCAATTGGAATTCCAGAATTTCTAAGCATCACTACAACTCTTTTTTTCTTTAAGTTCCCTGTGGGTTACTTTTGATTATTAATTTTTTGAGTATGCAGATACTTAAAAAAAATGAATAATAAACAGCTGTTACAGCAAGAAAGGCAACAAAAAGTCAGAATAAATTTGATACACAAATTTTGCCTTTTGAAAATCTTATAAAGTCTGCCAAAAAACGTAATTCTGGGTGGCATTTACAGTTTCAAGTCTTACAAAAGCAGCATTTCTATAGCAGTGAAAAATCAAAAAATACCTGTTCAGAACAAACACTTATGGGCTCTCTCAGAACAATCCAGATCACACTCTCAAGAAGAGGTGGAACAGTGAGAGAGCCAAAGTAAGTCCAGTAGTCCAGGGACTTGGGAAGCAGACAGCTGGGATCAAAATTTGTAAATAGTGCTTTTTTTCCCTGGAAAGAAAAGAAAAAGAAATATCAGGGAAATATTATTTAAAAGAAAGAGGCCAAAAGGTAAATCATGCCAAAGGAAGCAGAGCTTATTTCAATGTAAGGTGGGCTGGCAGCATCTTGGGTGATGACAGGAGGTCTTCACCAGTGCCCTTCTGATGAAGTCCTACCTCGGTGACAGCTTTGCTGTGGCTTTCCTTGATGCCAGCAGGACACCATCAAAGGTGTCACGTTAGCACAGGCTCCCCAGAGTTACAGATGACCATGAGATGGAAGTTGTGGGGAGAGCAGATGTTAGATTTTCAACGTGGTCTCTGTGGAGCTGGCAGTGTAACCCCACAGGTTACTGCCACTTGCTTCTCTCCCCACTCACTCTCCCAGGAATTACTACTGCTTCTCCCTGTACCAGATACCAGGCCAGAGATGTCTGTCTGAAACACCATGTTGAGAGTCTGTCTGATTTCTCTCACACAAACAATAGGTTATTTCTCACCCTGTACCTCAGCAAAACAGAAGAGGAAGTCTTTCCCTCACCTTTGTTACAACTTTCCATAAGGTATGTTTTTCCCCTGTTACTATCCTCATAGCAATAGATTTATCAGCGACTGGTGCTGTGAGGAATTATCCTTTTCCTCTGATCTTTTACTGTGAAAAAATTATTTTTTGTCTACTTAGTTTTCAACCTAACAGAATGCACACAAACTGTGTCACATCAAGTATCAGTCACTAGGGATTAGGAAACATGAAGGTGCAGGGAGTAGCAGCCAGGTTTCAAAAAAAAAAAACCCCAACAAAAGCAACCACCAATATTAGTATTCTTTTAGAAGCACTTGTTGACCTTGATTCTGATGGTGTCCAAGCGGTCAGTAATCTTCTTCAGTTGAGGGTTGCATTCACCAATCTATTAACACCAAAGAAAAAAGAAACACTGGAGCTCCAGAGAAAAGCAACAAAAATTATTAAAAAGAAAATGCATAATGAAACTGCTTTATATAACTGCACTGAAGTGACTGTAAAATCTGATGCATTTTGTGAGTACAAGCCTGTGACTAGCTGGTCCTTAGAAATAATACTGGTCATAAAGAAGATCCATTTCCTTGCTGATAGTTTTCTGGCTACTCACAGTAATTATTTCAGCTACAAAAAGAACTACAAACTTTGCACTATAGGGGAATAGAAACCATTTATTTTTCATATTTTAATGTGCAGGATATTAGAAGTTACAGACTAACATCAGAAATCTAAATTGCATATAGCACTGTTCTTACATAAGAACATTCCAAACAGAATTTGTATGCTAAGAAATCCAGTGACACTTCCCTTGAGTCATTGTAATGCAAACTGGAAAGACAGAATTACTGAACTGGTGAAGCAGTTCTTTGCAACTGCTGCATGGAATGGCTCACTGACTGTGGCAGCATCAGGACTAGCTGTTCTCAGGGAGCTGTGTCAGCCAACAGAAACCACAGAACTGACCAAAGCCCTATTTCTAGCTACAGATTGTGTGAATTCCCCATCTGCTTCTTCATATAGAAGTCAATGAAGCTGTTGCAGGAATTTAATCTTAAAACCGGCAGAGAGGGCAAAAAGGTAAAAAATAATTATTAGGAAATTCTCCAGCTTCTGGTTTTGCTTTGTTACTTATTATTTTCTAGAAGAAACTACCAGCTCAGAAACCAGCCATCAGAGAAACATTTAAATCAAGTTGTCCTCCTAAAGGAACCTGCTAGTTAAGAACAAGTTACTGGAATCCAGTTAGGGGCAGCTGAATTAAGTTCCACATCTAATGTTATATGGGCTTGCAGACTAGGCAAACTGACGAGTTTGACTGTCTTGAAAAATCTATTAATCTGATATTTTTATTCGTAAAGGAAGTGATGCCTGATTGGTTTTTTTGTCCTTTTTACACCCTTTTATACATTTTGTAACTTTTATACCCTTTCCTTCCCTGTACCTTTTACCCTTATACTCTGTATCCTTAGTACTGCACGTTTATGGTTTTGTAGTCTGACATTTAGTTTAGTTTGGGGGTTCTCTGAGGGGGGAAGACAAAACATCTCTACTATCTTAAAACTACAGGCTCCAACCTTGAAAGGTCTGGATTCTGGAACATGTTTTTGAGCTAAGCTGTAGTTTCATTTAAGGGGAAGAATAGGGGGATAGTTACCTCACTTGTTAAGTTACTCATTGGGGGATTTTAGATAGATATGCTAATTTGTAAAGTCCATAAAAGTTGTATGAGGGGTACACTCGCTCTCTCCAACGGGGAATTTTCTCCAACAGAGGGGCTTCCAGGTGTACACCAGGATCTCATTAAACCAAGGTAATACCCTTTCCTATACTGCTGTGTCTGCTTCTTATTTTTACCAGCAATTTAGGCATCAGAAGCACAGCTTTATATATTGGCAGCTAAACACTAGGAAGAAAACAAGTATAAAACAAGTATCTCTTTAGCAATAATTACACCAACCATCACCATTATCTCTTCGGGCTTATAATGCAGATTTATTACAAGGGCTGAAACATTCTCTTCTTACCTTCAGAAATACAGCCATGACTGCCAATCCATCTGACTGAGAAGCTGCCTCAACAAAACTGGAATACTTCTCTGCATTCCAATGGACCACATGAAGCTGAAAAGCAAGAGACACAGACAGCATCAACTCTCGCTGAACTCAAGGAGTGGCAAATGAACATTACAACTTTACTGGGTTTCATACTCTACTTCGCTCTTTTGTATGCAGAACCATTCAGTGGTCTAAATGCAGATATTTCATGCAATCAGTAAGTATGTAGTTCACACAAATGGCAAAAGCATTTCCTGTGGCTGGGATTATTAAAAATTTAGCAGCAATCAGCACACCACAGTGCCTGTCAAATTGCTGTTGGGTCCCCAGATTTTGAACTGAGCAGTTAAGACAAGAAAGCCAATGGTTATATAACTAGAGGTTTTAAACCCATTTTTAGTACAGCTGATTTTAAAAAGTGATTGAAATTCATGAGGATGTCATTAGTATTTTACTCCTCTTTTTCTTTAATCAAGCTTTCAGCAACATTAATCATCTACCTAAATAGCTAGAAAACAGGCAAATACACATTAAACTTGCACTCACCCCTTTTCCTTTGTTTAGCTCAAGGGAACATCAGCATTTTGTTTTTGACACTTTTCAAATGTTATTTTCTATGACTACCAGTAGGGATGCCCTTACAAGCAGCTTGATTATCTCAGGTTTGAGCATTTGCATTTCCAACATGCATTATTCTGGAAGTGTCCTGTCATATTTGCTTAAGAAGCTTAAAGACACTACCCAGCCAGGTGGGATGAGGAAAAGCCTGTGAGGTCTACTTGCATGCCACCTAAGTCCCTCCTGCTAAACCAGGTTTCCTAATTCCTGACCACACTTCATGACAAGAGCTCCTGGTTCCCAGGAAGTGCGAGGATGTCCCAGCCTTGAGCAACGTCTGACTGCCAAACTGGAGAGAGCACACTCACACAGCATTTAAGTATATGTACTTCACAGACATTAATTACTTCCACAAATCCTCAATGGATTAGTAAATCTTATTACACATAGTTTTTAGATAAAGGTGCTCAGAAGCAGGGCATGAGACTGGCTTTTCTAAAATTGGTGACCATCTTTTCAGATTCTGAACTTAAGAATGCTGAAAAGCAGCTCCATTGAATGACTTAAACTGGGATGAACCCATGAAAAAAAGGCTTCCTTTTGGAATACAGCACCTACAAGACAAGTAAAGTAAGAACAATTTAGGAAAGCTGAAACTTGCTTTAAAGGATTTCTATGTGAAGCAACATAGCTGCATGCTAGAAATAGGGATCTAGGAGTATAAAACTTTTATTTTAAATATCAATCTGTACTTAACCTCTATGAGCTCCAATTTTCCATATCTGTAAAATGGAACTCGTACTTGGTCTTACTTGATATCAATGTTTGTTAAGCATTTGGGCTCTAAAGTGCTGAAAAATTACTTCCAGCAAGTAAGGAATCCCACTGTAGACAATAATAATGCATGTACAGCCATGATGGCACACATGCTGGCTCACAGCTTTAGAAATCCTTGAAGGAAAGTTACTAACAATATTATAAACTAAATCAGGAGGAGAACAGTCCACAAAATCCTTCTCAAGTGCCTTAATATCCTGGAGCTCATAGTATCTGCACCGCTCCCTATTATAAGTTCACAGAACCTATGTTGAACAACTTTTAAACAATTACATTTTTACATACACAAAAAGGAAACAGATACTCTCAGTCAGAAATTACTTTTATTGTGGATTTGAAAAAAAAAAAACCACCAAAAACAACCTAACAAAGAACAAAAAGGGAAATTCCCACAGCTACTAAAAGTCCACTCCCTCACAGCTTTGCCAAAAACACTCCAACAAGGTAACCCTCCCAAAAACAAAACCCCCAAACCAACAGAGCGTGAAACACTTTTGGGTACAGACCCATTCTCAATGGCTTGTGACTTCTGTTTAAGGAATATATCCCGTCTTACCACCGCTCTGTCACTGCTGCTTGTGAAGAGACCTTGATCACACCACATGTTGTCACAAAGAATGGAGCCATGGATCCCTTCTGCTTCCTGGTGGGCTTAGGGGCCAAACCTTGCAGTCTTCTTTATCTGTACATTCTTTCTTCAATTCAGTCGATGCTTTTTCTTGAAATCTTGCACATCTTCCTTACAAAGGTGAGCACTGAAACCATCTTCATGTCTCCTTCTGAGGTATTTTCTTTTGTGTGAACAATATTCAGAAGCCTTGGTTTTAATTCTGAGTTTCTTATCCCAAAGCCAAAGTGACATCTAGAGAGCTTCTTGTGGAGGGTTACCCAACCAACAGGTAACAGAAAGGCTTTTAGACTGGCTAGAAATTCAGAGATATTTTCTCCTTCCATTTGGTTTCTTAGATGGGAAACATATATATTTTCTCAGCTAGAAATTTGGGTTTGGTACTTAATGGTTTTAAAGCACCTCTATTAATTCTTTATATTCCATCTCACCTGGTTCCTGTGGAAAACATAAGCCTTTAAACACTGCAAATGTCACTTTTCCCCATTATTGTTAGAAAACTGATCTTTTTTTCCTGACCAGTATCTCTTATAGCATTTCCAGTAAAACCTGACCACAGTGCACATATTACATCTTTTTCTTCAGTAGTATTAGGCCTTTTATTTGTGCATTTATTTTTACACTTTTTACTTCTTTTTAACCCCAGAAAACTGGACTGAATAATCTGTTTTTAAAGATCTCAATCTCATCAAAATACTCCATGTTACTTCCATTTGCAAAGAGGAATTTCATACTGAGTACTTTTTCCTGCAGATTACTCAAATGCACCAAAGGAGACAGAGCAGGAGCGAATGCTCCACGCCAGAGTGGATGGGGCACTTCTCCCTGTGGCACACCACCACCACTGAAACACAGTACCCCACAGACAGCTGGCACCCCACAGGCAGCAGGCATGCCACAGATATTAAAGCGTGGTTCTCAAAGTCAGAACCACCACATTGCTAAGTGCTCCACAAAATGCAACGTTCCTAAATCTTGCATAAACTTTACACTAGACAGGCCCCAAATCCAATAATTCTGCAGTTTGTCACTGAAGATGACTTTGAAAATGTTCTCCAAGGAAGAAACAATGAAAGGCAAAGTTTAAAATAACTCTTGAACATTAAGTCTTGCTCTGATCAAGTTCTCATCTTCTGTACTCCTTTTTTAATCCTCTCCAAAGCTTTCAAATTGGTTCTCCTTTGAGAAAGGACCAAGCATGCAACACTTCAGGAAGACTGCTTGTCTTTTGATAAAATGAGGGGAAGATGAAAAGCGGGAAGAGGAGGGGCAACATTATTCTTGCAATGGAAAACTAGTCACAAGCTTAGAGGCGCAGATGACTCCCTGTAAAGCCTTACCTCTGCCGCGTACTTCATCCCATCCACCATGTGCTCAGAGCCAGCTTCATCATTGGATCCCCAGTGGAAGTGGATCTGGCGCAGCCTGTAGGTCCCGCTGAGCGGCCCCCCAGTGAGCACTGGAAACCCAAGAGGAAAAGGCTTCACTGAGAGAATGGGAGACTCTACCCACATCCTCTAACCTCACACCAGCCTTCAGTCTTTGGACAGTCCTCTGCACCTGCTCATAAGCTGTCTCAGAAGGCTTCCCATTTCTTGGAAGTACTACAGAAACCCTCACCTGTCAAGGCTATGACTATGAAAATTGCATTTATGGGCAGATTAGTGGGTTATGGCCCACTAAAGGATGTGCTGTTATTGCCAAGGTTGTCTTGCTATGGGTTGAATATTTCTCAGAAAATGGGAAAATACTTCTATTTTGCAACACTCAAGAGCTTCCTCTCTTGATTAAATTCAAAAGAATCACTAAGAAATAAAGCTCAACATATAGGTTTCATGAATAAGGATCAGGATCATAAAAATGTAATGTCAGCAGAATTTATTTTCCTCTTCAAAATTTGGAGGAAAACAGGTGGAGCTTAATAAATTTTCAGGGCTCTTTCCTTCATTTGCAACTAGATCCAGTTATATCAGATTGTAGTCTGAGGAAAAGGAGCTTATATTAACATTAATAAAATTAAGCCAATGCTACATATGCATTGTACAACTGCAATATTACTGACAATTAGCCAGGGCTGGAAGGCATGTCCTATGAGGAGCAGCCAAGTAGTTTGGGTTTCTTTAGTTTGGGGAAAAGGAGGCTGAGGGGTGTCCTCACTGCTCTCTACAACTTCTGAGGAGGGGAAGCAGAGAGGGAGCTGCCGGTCTCTTCACCCACGTATCCAGTGACAGGACTCGTGGGTAAGGCTCAAAGCTGTGCCAGGGAAGATTTAAACTGGATGCTAGGAAGCATTTCTTTACCATGATGGTGGTCAAACACTGGAACAAGCTTCCTAGAGAGGCTGTCAAAGCCCCAGGCTTATCAAAGCTTAAAAGGCTTTTGGACAATGCCCTCAACAACATGCTTTAACTTTTGGTTAGCCCTGAATTGCTCAGGCGGTTGGATGAGATGATCGCTGCAGGTCCCTTCCGACTGAAAGAGTCTATTCTATTCCAGTCTGTTCTGTTCTATTTCTATTCTGTTTTAATTCTATTCAAACTAACATGCATATGGGTGGGCTTTTCATTATTTTGCTTTTGCAAGTGCTCATAATTTTCTCGTCAGACTTAGAATCAAAATATCTCTTCACAGAGACTTGAATGTGAATTACACTCAGAAAGATTCCTTATTCATGGCAAAACAAATCACTCCACTCTCCCAGCTCCATATGTCCTCTGAGCATTTGGGAACTAGTCTGGAATAGTTTACTGGCTCATTACAAAAATTTTAAGGGGAAATGAGGGGAGATTTAACCAGATGATTTTTAAATTTAGAGCAGTAGGGAAGACAATAGCAATTTTTTCTCTCTTCTAGGTTTAGTCCAAAACCTAAACTTTCTTAGAAACAAATACACCAAATAAAGATGAAAGAAGAATTTTTAAGTTGCCTATTTGCTAACACATTATCCAAGTAGCTTGGATAATGAAAAGGACCTGGGACTCTTTTTTCTGTAGGGGAAAGTATTTAACTTCCTTAAAGCTTAAACTCAAAACCATGCATTTACACAGCCTATAAACTTAGAGAACAGAGGAGATGGGGCAGTGGAATTTTAAAATTCTTTTTTTTAAGGACTGTAAACTTGGAGGCAAATGATCCTAGAAATGTGTAAATATCCGTGTTCCAACTGGCTGAGGAAAAACGATTATATATAAATGCACCAGCATGAAATACTTCTGCTGAAAAATGTGAAAAATGGCCTGTTGATGTACTTGTGAAACATCACACAGTAATGGTAAAACCATTTCATTCCAACAGTACTTAAGGAAGAAGGTAGAAGCTTTTAAGGCAAATATCAGTATCTCAATTTTTGAAAAATGCTGAAAGATCAATAGAACAATATCAAAGAATGGAGGTAATTTGGTACCAAAGAGCATAAACAGACTTACACAAACAGTTACAAACTTGACAGCCCAGTTCCAATGCTGACCAAAGTGAAGAAATAGTTCATGTGGAAGTCAGCTAATAATGCATTAGAAGATGCTAATGTGTTTAGTACCAATTAATTTGATTTTTTTTCATGAAATCAACACATGGCAGGAGTTCTTACTTCACAGGGGTGCCCCAGAAGCCAAATTTGGGCCCTAGAAAATTCAGTATTTTTTGAGAAATGACCTGAAAGAAAACAAAAACATTACTGATAAAGTTTGTCAGTGACAAATATTAAGGAAAATAGTGAATTACTCAGTTTATGGTTGTGGACTGAAGAATCTGGTCCACACCTACAAGACATGGAGTCTACTGAAGGAGACTGGGGATTCCATCTGTTAATCATCTGATCAACATCTGTCAGTGCTTTGCCATGATATGAACTATATACCCTTGGAGATACAGCCTGAGGAAAGCAGTTAGAGGAGGATCACATTACCATTGCTTTGGTACCAGGGGAAGCCTAGAGAAACCCTGTGCTCAGGCCCTGTTACTTCACAGATGGAGTTAAGAGAGTGGAAGAGGTTCTTGGTGTATTCACATTCATTACCTTTTCTTTTTAAACTGTGAGGGTAATTAACAATTAGAACAACTTACCAAAGGCTGTGGTAGGTTCATCATCGCTGGAAAATTTGAAATCAAGATTGTATGTTTTTCTAAGAGATGTGCTTTAGTTCACCAGCATCTACTAGGCTTGGAGCAGAGATTAATTCTGGGAAGTTCCATGGCATCTGACACGAGGTCAGACCGATCACTGATGGTCAGCTGGTGGCTTTCAGGCAACATCCAATGTTGACAGAAAATTTAAAACTAAGACTGTTCAGGAAACCAAAACATGATGGTGTCTCCATCTATGTCTCTCCCTCTTGCCACTGTAAGCTAATAAGTCCTCAGAACTAATGGACAGGGTTATCAAAAATTAGTCCCTCTCTGGCTTTGACCCTTTTGAAAGCATCATATGGTCGTGGATCCTCAGCTAAGCCGCACACAGCCACAAGATTATTTTATTGCTTGAAGATTCTGCACCCCTACAGTTTCAAGGGGAGGCATGCTGGCTTCCCCAAAATCCAAGAGAAGGTTTTAAAGATGAAGGCACTAACATTACAAAGAACATGATAAACCAGAGAACTTCTAAATAAAAATTATTGTTTGCGAAAAGGGAAGCTACATATTCCTGGAAAAGACTGGGGCAATAATACTTTTCAGAGAAGAAAAGGGATCACAGGATTTATTTCACTTTTTCTGTCTTGGCTCCTACTTAAGACAAGAAGTCCAAGTATAGGTTATAAAAAGGGGAAAAACATAACCAAACGTGCAGTTAAATTTCGATAAGAGATTTGAATGATTCAGTTGGAATGAACCTGTAATGAGACATAAAGGATTCATCTGCAGTGAGAGAGAGAGAGAAGCATTTGAAAAATTGTACACAACACTGTTCAAACAGGAGTGTGGCACTATCCAGCTGGTTGGGCTGGATCAAACCACTCCTGTGAGTAGGGAATCCTAGCACTTTCTGAGAAACACAACCTCAAACTTGTGTCCAAATATGTTCCCACACTGTATCATGCTGAAAGACAGGGAAAAAAGGAATCTCTCATCCAGAGGAACAAAGCCTTACTGTTTATAAGGAGTTCATACCCAGCAGTGAGACATGCCCAGGCTGTAGGCATTCTGTTTAGGAACTGGTGGAGGAAGTCACAGTGCAACAGTTAAGGAACAAACCTGATTTGTTGACGGTGTCATCGAACTCCACACTGGTGGAGTGCCCGTTGTTAAGGATGATTTTAGCAGAAGCTGGATCATAACTGGGATTTAGAGGGCGGAGGGAGGGATCATACTTGGTTTCCTCAGTTTTGATGTCAATGGGTGACTGACGGTCTCCATTAGCGACAGGAAAAACCTCCTTCCAGTGGGCAGGCCCTGCAATGCATTGGAGGAGAAGTCTAAATTGCTGACAGTACCCTCATTCTTATGAAAGAAAACTCTGCTTGAATTGCCCTCATCTGCATCTTTTAAATTCAGAAAGGATGCGTCAGGAAAACACAGATCAAAATATTCAGCTACTTTTGCTGCATCACATTGCAACAGCAGCTCTCAGGACCCCTTTGTGTGCCTTGCATGTACCTTTAAACAAGGCCACAGGCAGTATGTAGATAATTAATTATTCCCAGTTAAGACTCAACTATGTACAAGACACATACAACAAATGCTCATTCAATTCAGGCATCCTGTATCCAACAGGCACTCTGTCCCAGTAAATTTTTTACATGCTATTTTTGCCTAATATCGTGTCTCATTATGTCTTTAAGGATTACCTGTCTTCTATGCAAATCCCTGCATTAAGGATTTTTTTATTCTTTAGTCATTTGCTGTAAAAGACTTGAGAACACATCTTCTACTGATCACTCTGAATGAGATGGGGAGATGTCAAAAAAGGTGATTGGTGATGTCAAAAAATGCTGAGTGGTTCCTGGAGCTTGATGGCAGTGTCTGGAACCTAAGGACTGCTGCACCTCAGATCACCTCCTCCCACAGTTGTGCTATCATAACAAAGAGAGACTGTCACCCTCTAATGATGAAGTCTCCATGCATACAGGCACACATACACACACTCTAGTATAGCACTGACAAAATCAAACAGGAACACTCAGGACACTGGTGCCTGCATGAGGGTTGGATTTCTACTGCCTCCTGTGGATCAGAGGAGATCTTCCAGACACAGATACAGCACCATGCACCAGACTTAGGTAGAAATTATAGGACTAAAGAAGCTGTCAATCAATACTAGTGATCTCAACCTTCCTTTCTCCAAGCAGGCTAATCCAAACATCAGCTAAAAAGCTAATAAATCAATAATGTGGATATGCGCAAATGGCAAATGACATCCTAAAATAATAAGAAAAGCTTCATTGATAAGATATGTGAGTTATCTGTTGTTGCCTACTAAACATCAGGGAGTTCCCAATAACTCACAGTAAGAATATATGTGCCATTGTTTAATCATATTTGGATAAGAGGGTAAAGAAAAATATAAACAATAAATTGCCTGGGGAATATATTCTATAAAGTAAAGATGCAAAACAAGGTTTAGCATGGAAAGGAGGGGAAAGGAAGGCAAAAGAAGAAAGGAAAAAGAGAAAGGTGAAACGTGAAAGTCTGCAGGGGAAACAATCTTTCAGTATTAAGAAGAGCACAGCACTTGTCTTTCCTCCAGGCTTATAATGGGTAAGAAGCATAATAAATCAGTTGAGAGACTGGAGATAAGAAAAACTTAATATGAGCATCAGAACCTAGTCTATAAAATCTGCATCACTGGAAATCCTCATAATTCCCTATACTGAAGATAACTGACCTCAGTGTAAAAATTTGGTTTGGGTCTTTCTGGATTGCTTAGCACTTAAATAAACATGATGACAAAAAAGAATGAAAATGTACAATGTAGTGGTCAATAGCCTAACATCAAAAGCTGTTAGGTATTTTTCTTTCCTCGACTTCAATAGTAGTGAACATAGCTCAAAAATGCACAGGTGCTAAAAGCATCCAGGCACCCTGACAGTAAATCAGGGAGGAAGCGCCCACAGCGCCCTGGGGCCGCAGCTTGCACAGCACCTGGGACAAGAATGATTCTCCTCTGAGCAGCACTGAAAAACAGAAGTGGGAAAAACTTGTAAAGAACAGCCTAAGACTTAAGCCTCAGAACAAAGACAAAAGCCTTCAGTCTCATTTGTTAAAAAGTACTTTTGTTAATTACTTCATTAACTAAACTCAATAAAGAAATACATTCTAAGGCAGAAGATAAAAATACTACTGGTTTGAAATATAAAACTGTTTAAACTTACTTCTTCTCACTTCACTAATGGTCATCAAAGATATTCAATAATCTAATTATATACAGTATAGAATATAATTTTAATTGTGTTTAGATCCTAATAACATCGTTAGGAATGCAATACAAAATTTTATTTGTAAGAAGCACCACTCCATAAGTTATACCTTACTACTGTGATGTGGGATGCATAAGAAAAGCTTATTGCTACTTATTTTAATATTTTTAATATTCCTTAACTGAGAAAAGGCAAAAATATATTTATGTGCTTAATTACTTGGTCCTATTGCTCTGTATCAGAAAAAACTATAGTTATTTGAATTACATAATATGGATGGATTGCCTTCAGAAATAATACAAAGGTGCCAAAAAGAGGACCCAAGGCTGGGATTCTGTCACTAGCTAATTATTTAACAGTCATATTCAGTTCTAAAAATATATTATTGCTGTTTTTGCAGTTGTTCTTGGCTCAGATGACCAAAATATGGTTTTGCTATGGGGACTAAACATCTACCAGAAAAACCAAACTAGCAGACATCTGACCTTTCAAAATATACAGGAAAATATCAAGAAACTTCAGCTCATTTTGTACCACTAGGCTACAACAAGAAGTATTCCTTACTAGGTAATCTACCAGCAAGCTAATACAAATATCATACTTTTGCCACTCAAGGAAAACTGTGATTCAATTCATTACTACAGACCCAACCCCAATGCAAATTCTGTGTATGACTTGTAAAAAAAGTCATTACTGCTGAAAGAGATGCTCAAATGTATGTCATGTAATCAGATTTAAGCCAGTGGGATCTCCAGGGTAAAAATTTTTTCTGAATTTGGATTTGAATTAGATGCCCTCATATTAAAATAATGTGCACTTCAGTTTTCTAAATATGCTCTTTAAGACATGTCCAGGGAGTATAACTCATTGATTCACCTCCCTTCATTTTTTCATTGACTGAATGAAAGTGATTAATATACCAGTTTTTGAACTCATGAAGTTCTCTCCTGTTGTTGGGAAAATATTCTGTTGCTAGAGGCAATTTTCTAGTAGCTCTGAACAATCAAAGCCATTGTGACTAAGATTTATGACAAAAACCTGAACCATCTGCTCTGAAGATTTCATGCCTTTATTTTAGACATAGCATTACCACAGGCAATGAATTGTCTGACACTTTTAGGTCAGACTACCACTGTATATACCGCTCACCAGCACTGCAAGCATCCAGTTCATGAAACAGATCTCACAATGAAGGCAGTTAGGAATTTACCAGGAAATAGAACTCACTATAGCACCTCACAGTGTTGCATTTTGATCCAGCTGAAGCTAAAGATTATGAATTTCATCAACAAGATAATTTGAGACATCCCAGTGAAGACACTACAGGATACAGCTGAGTTCCAGTGAGCCTCTATATGTGTATAAATGGAGCATGTACAGGTGAAAAAGGGTTTTGGGGTTTTTTCTGACAGTTTGTTACTATATATATAAAATTAATTATTTTAGTATGGTCTGACCTTGACAGAATCACATCTTCATTTATTTCTAAAGAGAATCCATTGCCCAGTTTATCAAACACAGAGTGCCTAAACGTATAAAGTTAGGTTTGCAAGTAATTTGGCTGCATATTATGTTACAGTAATATTAGCTCAAATGAAAGAAATGCAAAATTAATAATGGGCAAAATTAAACACTTTTTTATTAAAGCAGATACTGAAATGATGTAATTATTGTCAGAAAAAAACCATATATGGAGTTATGCCCAGACTGAAGTATCTTAAAGGTCTTTTGAAGTCTAAATGATTATATGATTCTATGAATTAATATTCCTTTTATTTATAAAATGCCTCAGCATTACAGCAGTAACTAGATCAAGAGAAATTTTTGCAGTAAAAGACAATACATGTAAATAATTTCCATATATTTCATTAAACAAATAGTAAACGGAAGGCAATTGATTTCCCACTGTGGTTCCTTCCAACCTCACTCATTCTGTGATTTGCCTTTTAACTAAAGCAATTCCCCTGTTAACTAAAACGGACTGAAGGGGTGAGAACATTCCCCTCCTGACAGGAATCTTGAGCAGCAGTGAAAAGCGTGCATGATGCCACACTGAAGCCAGTTTTTAAGATTTCAGTATTATGCCTCTACAGATAAGCAACATCAAAACTATGAGGTAAGAAAAATGGCAAGAAAGCAAAGGTCAAGGTTTTCATAGAAATAAAATAATGCCTCCATACTGTTCAAAAATACGTGCCTCAAAGCAACCGAGAACTTCTGCATTAGGTTTGTGTGACAACGTACTGGTAGCAGGCAGGCTGCAGGTGTGGCTTCTCTGAGAAGCTGCTGAAGCTTTCCCCATGTCCAAGGGGGCCAGTGCCAGCCGGCTCCAGGACACTGCTGGACAAGGCTGGGCCCATCAGGGACAGTGCTAGCACCTCTGGGATAACAAACTGAACAAGGGGAAAAACTTACTGTGCAACAGCAGCTGAAAAAGAGGCATGAGAATATGTAAAAGAAACAGGTCTGCAGACACCAAGAGGAGGAGGTGGACATGCTCCAGGAGCCAGAGCAGAGATTCCCTGCACCACGGTGAAGACCATGGTGAGGCAGCTGTGCCCTGCAGCCCATGGAGGTCCACGGTGAAGCAGAGATCCACCTGCAGCCCATGGAGGGTCACCACTGGAGAAGGTGGATCTATCTTGAAGGCAGCTGTGACCTGATGGACAGCCTACACTGGAGCAGGCTCCTGGCAGGACCCCATGGGAAGCCCAAGCTGGAGCAGATTTGCTGGCAGGACTTAGGGCCCCATGGGGAATCCATGCTGGAGCAGTTCGTGAGGAACTGAAGCCTGTGGGAAGCCCTCACAGTGGAGAAGTTCATGGAGGGCTGTCTCCCATGGGAGAGAGCCTACACTGGAGCAGGGGCAGAGTATGAGGAGTCCTCCCACTGAGGAGAAGCGAGAGGCAGAGACAACAGCAGCTGCTGTCAGGAGATGATATGGAGAAAATCAGGAGTGAAGTTGGGCCTGAGGTAAAGGGAGGGTTGGAGAGAAGGTGTTTTGAAGATTTTATTTTATTTTCTTGCTACCCTACTCTGATTTGATAAGCAAGAAATAAAACTAATTTCCCAAAGTCAAGTCTGTTTTGCCTGTGAAAGTAACTCCTGAGTGATCTCTCCCTACCCTTATCTTGACCCATGAGTCTTTCAGTCTATTTTCTCACCCCTGTCCAGCAGAGGAGGGGAGTGATACAGTGGCTTTGGCGGGCACCTGCTGTCCAGCCAGGGTCAATCCCCAAAACTTTTCATTCTGTATGTAACAGTGAGCCCATGCCCTTAAGCATGGATATTCCATATATGCAGACATGTATGTTTTAATATTTGACAGTTTACTTTATGCACATAATGATTTGTGTTGTGACTGTTGCAAGTAACAAATGCAGAACTCAGAGTGAACACAGATGTCTTTTCAACTCTTCAGGCAGTCAATCATAACATATAACTGCACAAGACTTAATTAATTTCCCTTTATTTCTGTCTCAGTTGTAAAAGGTACTCCTAGTTTCAGGGAAACTATTTTCAGGCCCATGAAGAACAACAAAATTTTCCAAGAATAAGAGCAATTTCCTTCATGTGCTACTCAGTCAAACAATAAAAACAAGCAAAATCAGTAAAATAAATGCATTAAAACAGAAAAAGCTGAGAAATAAAATTGGTGCTAGGGAAGAGCACTGAAATGTTTGATGTTTATGCCTCCCTCCTCTAGTCTTGTGTGAAAGGTGTGGTGAAGGGATGGACTGATGAGGAACTATCCACCCCACAGCTGATGCAGGGCTCCAAGAAAGGAGTGAAAGGCAAATTCCACCTCAAATATGTTGCCAGGCAGGCAGTAGACAGAGTTTTGTAGGAGAGAAGGGGCCTCCAGCAAGGTCCAGGGCCAGCTCAATAGAAATTCTGGTGGCCTTCGCGCTCTAGAAGTTGAGAATAGCAAACAAGAAGAGATAGGATAAGGGAGGGAAAGCGGGCTTCTTATCTGGACAGTGCAGGTGAAGCTCAAAGCATGGAAACTTATGGAGAAAAAAAATTTAAAAACAAGACCCATTTACATATTTAGGGGAGGGGTAGGGTAAACTGCACAAGAGCAGATAACACACCCAATCATTGCAACATCTCTGTGATCCACCACCACCCAGTTTTTCAGGAAAAGTACATCCATCCAGAAAAGATGAAACAAGAGGGCCAGGAAGGAAGGGCAGTACTTGCACAAACAGTATTCCGAAGTCTAAGTAATAATATACACAAAGCATATTCTTATAGGCATTAGTATACGCAAATATATAGCTGTCTCCCTTTACTGTCACGGCATTTCACTTCTCTGTGTACAGACTATATAAGTAGATCCATGTATTTTATCAGAGTTGAGCATACAATTTACAAAACCACGTTCATTTCTACTTGCATGACTTGTGAGACCGTCTGCACACTGGAGCAGCGTTTGCATGACTTAAAATGCAAAACAGAGCAAAGTCTTTAAGCCTGCTGATGAGCCCATCTTGGGACTTCAAAGACTGGCAAGATGAAGGAAACCATGGAACAACTAAAATCCAAAAGCATCTCCTCTTAGGTGCATAGTTATACATTTAAATAATCCAGTCTAGTAACTAGGATTTCCCACCGTGTAACAGAAGGAGAACACAGCTGGAATCAGAAAAGCACTGCTGGTACAGAAGTTCCGATCAGTGTGGCTGTCGACCACGCACTCGAGCTATGCACGCAACTGTTCAGCTAAACGAGCGAACGAAATCCCAACCGGGACCGCGACAGACCCGACCCGGAGCCAAGCCCGGCCCGACTTTGCAGGCGATGCCGCCCGCACGGACACCTCTCTCAGCCGCCTGCCTTGCAGAATGCCGAGACGAAAACCTGCTCGCTCTCACGTTGTAAAGCATTTCGGCTCATCCAGCTCTCCCGTAGCCGCGGGAGCCGCCGAAGCCAGCGGCGGGACGTGCTCCCGGCGCGACCTCGCTGGCTGCCCCGACGGCCCCACGGGAAGCGCCGCCGCGGCCTCCGCCCGCCGTTCCCTACCGTTGTGTTCGTCGTATCCCCAGTGCAGCATGGCTCTGCTCTCCTGACAGCACGGCACGGACGGGACGGGATGGGATGAGACGGGCTGGGCCAGGAGAGGCGGCTGCGCCCGATTTGAAGGCGACGGGCGGCGACGCCCCGATCCTCGGGCGCTGATAAGGAGATCTGCAGCGCTCCGGCCTCCCGGCCCGTCCGTGCCTGTTGTCGCCCCAAGCCCTTCGCCGCCCAGCCTCTCCCCAGCACCGTCGGGACGGCCCGGAGGAGGCAGTGCCATGTCTCAGGGGCCCGCTCCAACACAGCGAAGGTGCTGCCCTCCGCCAGAGCATGAGTTGTGCGGCAGGGAAGGACGGCAGTGTCCATTCCTGGGGTCACCCCCGCCACGCCCGAAAGTAAAGCCAAGTGCGCACCGCTGCATTCCCTCCCGTTTTTCTCCCAAAGGTGTAAACCCAAATCCTTTTAGAATCGGCCGCGGGGAGATTCCACGTTTTCCCAGGCGGGGCCGTGAGGCAGGAGAGTGTCCCACCACCCACTGGGAATTTATCCTTTTATCCAAGCACCCCGTGTGCCGGGGGCTGCCCGTGGGCGCGTGCTTATGGCAACGCGGAGCTTGGGACGGCGCTTGGGCTGCGGGCGCGCGGCCAGGAGCTCTGAGCCTTCCCCTGCTGCAAAAGCTGGCTGCGAAGGCGCGGGAGAGACAAGCAGGGCCGGAGTCGAGGCTGAGGCCGGGGCCGGACCGGGAAGAGTTCGGGAAGGGACAGAGACAGGCACAGGGACAAGGACAGAGAGCGGGGACAGCATCGCTCCGTCAGTCCTGCTCCCCTCTGTGGCTCCGCAGCGCCCCTTGGCGGCCCCAAGTGACAGCGGACAGCGCTGTGGGCGCTCTGCGGCTCCCGCGTCACAGCCCCGAGTGACGTCACCGCCCGCGCGCCGGAGCCGGAGCCGCCGCCATGGGCAGGAGCCGCGGCGGGAGCGCCAAGGCCGGCAGCGTGTTCCGCATCGCCCGCAGCGGTGTCCTCAGGGCCAAGGCCAAGGGCAAGGCGCGGCCCGTCACCTCGGGGCTGAAACAGGTGAGTGCCGCGGCGGAACGAGGCGCTGGCCGGGCTGCGGCAGCGCCCCACCACGGGGAGGGCCCCGGCGCTGCTGCGGCGCCCGCGGGGAGGCCTCGGCCCGGCGGGGTTTCCTCCTCTTCGGCCTCGCTGCGCGGCGGCGGAGGTGCTCGGAACTGATTAAATCGAGCTGTTTTAGAACCGGTGTGCGTTCGGGCACAAAAGTGCACATTTTTCACACGAAAATTAGGTTTGTATGTGAATGTCGTTATCTGCAAAAAGAGAAGTACAAGAAGTTCATTTGACCAATCTGCAGGCATGTGCCACGGAAGACATCAGGCTGTGCTTGAGGGGTGTCGTTTGGGAAGTGTCTGATAGCATCTCGCCTTGTCCTCGGGAATGCGGTGCTAAAGGGCGCATCTGCAGTTCGGCGAGTTCGCGTTCACTGGACTGAATTCACAGCGTCACTGAGGGTGTAATTCAGGACAGTTTAACAAAATGCCTTGATCCAAACCACCGGGCATAGTTAGTACAACTAACAAGGGGAAGTCCTGCTCCTTTCCGTCACGTTCATGGTCCCAGGAAGGGATCCCTTTGCCAGGCTCTGGGCTATGTTCCCACAGTTCGCCTTGATGCTGGCTCAGGAACTCTTCGCCCACTAGGTGACTCAACTTGCTAAATCAGCAGCAAAAGCAATTAAAAATACATTTTGCATTTTTATGTGGTGGGTTGTTGAGTTTAACAAACTTAATCATGAATGAATGGAAAGAGAAGCATTTTGGTGGGGAAGAACCAGAAAGGATGGAGCCTTTTCTGATCCAGTAGCTGTTTATTTGCCTCAGCTGTCAAGTAAAACTCTGACAGTGAGATACAGTGAACAGATCTGGGAGTGCACACTTGCTGGATGTTTTGCTCTTAGTTCCTCTCTGCCCCTTTCTTGCACCTTACATGAGCTGTGATGCTCTGCAGATGCTTCTGTGAGCCAGTTTAACATACTAAAGCAATAGAAAAACAAAGAAGCAAAAATAATGTTGTTATTTTCATGTCTGTAGAGGAGCACAGCCCAGAGGAGGGAGAGAGTGGATCATGGAGCAGGGGGCAGTGCAGGGGAAGAGGGATGGGGGATGATCTAAGCAAGAGTTTTCCTGTTGGTGGCAGTGAGTCATTATATGGCATCTTCTCAAAGCCTGCCTCCAGCCTGAGGTGTGTGTTCTGCAAGAGTTCAGCTGTCCCTCTAGAAAAGCGTGTCTTAATAAAAGCAGTAAAAGTAGATAGTGGCTTATTTTTTTCCATCTGATGCAGTTGCAGTCTGCTGGACAAACATAAGTAAATAGTTCTAAAAAAAAGTCTGCTTCAGATTTCCTCCTGCAAGCCAAAGCCATGTGACGAATCAATCTGGTGGACAGACAGAAATGTAACAAACTTTGGAAAAAACAATTTCATGTTGCTGGCATCGCATCTCCTCTTAGTCTAGACTGTTCTGTATAATAAAGGGAGAAACAGGTTTAAAATCATATTCATGAAAACTCAGTAGCTTATTAGGAGTAAAATTTTATTCTCTGCGTTTGAAGCTGTATTCTTTAATGCATTAAGCCTTTGGTCTTAATGGGATTTACTTATCATTAAGCAGTATAGGAAGATGCTCAGAAAAAAACCTGTCAAAATATATTTATTCATTAATAGCTAAAAGCCCATTGTAACTGTTCAGATAACTTTTGATGTAGGTACCTGGACTAGCTATAGAGCCTCTTTCTATGGAGAAGTCCTGTCTGAGTACCTGAGGATATCACATATTAAAACTGACTGGAACCTTCTAATACCCCTGTGAAGCTGGAAGACGGTGACAAGCCCTGATGGAACACATAGTCTTTGTACATCATGTTACCAACAGTCCATCCACTCTGATCAGAGCTCGGAACTGGGGCTGTATTTCCCCAGTCACTGTCCCAGTTTAAGTGTTAATCTGAGTAGGCCTTTTTCATCAGCCTCACTGCCACTTCTTTCGTAATATTGATTATCTTGGTCAGTCGGAATAAAAGGAATTATTGTTACTGTATACATGCTCTGAAATTATGGAGGCTTTGAAAGCAAAATGAATACGTGTAAGTCACAGTTTGCTTCTGCCTGTTTAAATTGCTGAGAGGTGAATTATAGGGGTGGACTTTGGAACAGTAGTAGGTATCCTGAAATTTGGAGTTGCCTGAAGACCTAGGAGCATGCTTCTGGAATGCTTGCAATGTAATAGGTCATTACATGGCTGTGATCCTGTTCCAGACTTTGGAAGCAGCAGGTGCTAGGGCTGAGATCAGCTGAATCTTCCTTTGCTGCAGTGGTGAGACTTTATGCCCTCTTGCATCCATCCCGCTCCTCACTTCTCTACCATAGGTAGTTGTCCCCAGAACACATGTCCATATTCCAGCTCTTCCTCTTTGAAAGCAAGCATCTTTGATGAAGTAACTTACAAAGGCAGACTTGGGCTAAAAGAGAGGCTGAGGTACCCAGAAATACAATCCCACTCTGCTCCAGCTGCACAGTTTCTTTAAATACTGTGGCAAAACCTGGAAGACGTTGTTGGCCAGACCTATAGTATGAACAATTAGGATGCAAAGTGTGATGATGAAAGGTAAGCTACTGGAAGAAATTCAAAATGGTAAAATCATTTATAAATTTTATTGGGTTTGAGGGACTACAGCAGTGGCTTCTCTTAAAAGCTGCCAGAAGCTTCTCTCATGTCGGAAAGGGCCAATGCCAGCTGGCTCCAAGGATAGATAAGCTGCTGGCCAAGGCAGAGCCCATCAGGGACTGGCAGTGCCTCTGAGATGATGTGGTTAAGAAGCACACCACCAGCAGCAGTCAGGACAGAGGAGTGAGAATTTTTATGAGAAACAGCTCTGCAGACACCAAGGTCAGTGAAGAAGGAGAGGGAGGAGGTGCTGCAGGTGCCAGAGCTGAGATTCCTCTGGAGCATTTGTTTGACAACAAATGAAATTAATTTTCCCCAAGTCAGGTCAGTTCTGCCCATGATGGCAATTGGTGAATGATCTCTCGATCCTGCCCTTATCTCGACCCGGGAGCCTTTCATTGTATTTCCTGTCCCCTGTCCAGCTGAAGAAGGCAGTGATGGAACAGCTTTGGTGGGCACCTGGCATCCAGCCAGGGTCAGTGCACCAGAGAGAGGAAGGAAGGAACCCTTCCTGCAACTCCACTCTGGCTACAAGGAGCTGAGGGTGGTGTAGCAGGGCCTGTGAAGCCTGACTTCTGTTTTCTCTGTGTTCTCTTTCTGGATCACTATGGGCTCCCATTCCAATAGAGCAAGTTGAACTCCTAATTTTAAATTTATTAGAACACAACTACATAACCTAATGAAGAAGCAGATAAAACATACTGAAAAAGCATGTAGCACTGGCTGCGTAATAGTTGCACAAAAATGGGGAAATTTCACATCAGTGGAATTTTTGTTAAAAATACCAATGTGTGTATTTTTTTCTCCCCCAGATAAACATTAAAAATGCTGAAAAAGTTAGTGCAATAAATAAGGCATTTGCTGAAGTTCAGAAAGAAATACAGCAGCTATCAAAAGGTACCACAGCAGAATCTCAGCAGACTCAGCAGGTAATCTCTCTTTGTAAAAATCTGAGAATGGAAAGAATGTGTTTAAAGCATTATAATGTGGCTCTAAGACTGTAGGCAGTTAGCTCAGTTGGTCAGAGCATGGTGCTGGTAACACCAAGGTGCTGGGTTCAACCCCCAGATGGGCCATTTACTTAAGAGTTGGACTTGATGATCCTTGTGGGTCCCTTCCACCTCACAACATTCTGTGAATCTATGAATTCATGCAGTTGCTTTGAAGCTAGAATCCCAGTTTTCTGAATTTTATTTGTGTAGAAATGCTGAAACCTGGTTAGCATGTTCAAATGCTATATAACTACTAGAGAGAGAAGAGGCTGGGCAGCCACGCTGAAGCATGCTTCAAAAGTGTATTTTTAAATTACATTATAGCTGATTTTTAATTGATTTAACTTAGTCCCAGCTCCATCCCCTTGGTGTGTCTCCATATGAATAGACAAAGAGAGGATGAACCTGGCTCTTCCCTACCTGAAGCACCTGACAGTCCTTTGAAATAGACAGTTCTGCCTCTCTGTTCCCGATTCCTAAGCCTTCATATTACCTCATCGGAAGTACCACCACTTAAAACAGCAATTTTTGTAGTAGAGGTTTTGTCTGCAGCACTTAGGGTTCAAGATAATGTTGCACTTGCCTTTGTCAAGTTTTTTTATACAGGCCTACTTGCAGTCTTGCACAAGAACTAATCCACAAAAATTCCTGACAAGTTCCTGCATATAAACTCTTTATGCTGACTGATGCTCTAGGCACAGTTTCAGGGAGAGAAAGCAGTGCTTCAGGAGGAGGTGCAGATGAATCCATCCTGGCTGTTGGGGGAAGGTGGAGTTTGGAGAAGTGGACATGAGTTCTCAGTGTGCCCGAGGTGATCAAGTTTCTGTGTGGCTGGGAGCAACAGAACAAGTGTCAAATACTTTAAGGAGAGGCTGAGGAAAAAATTAAACACAAGTGACAGTGCTGCCAGCACAGCATGAGGCCAGGCAATGATTTAAAGGCAGTTGGAGCCAGTGGTCCTGTCCCTGCTGGCTTGCTATTTATTCCTCCAAGAATTCAGATTGTACCACTGCTCCTGTGCTAGTAGGGCTCTACAGGACTGCTGAATTTGATCACTCAGGCTGTAATAGTATTTTCTCCAAAGCTGCAAAAGTGTTGGTGAGAGCAGTTGTAGACTATAAGCTGAGCTTGTCTCAGTTGGGCCATGTGTGTTATGTTACTGGTATGACACTCCTGAAGCATAAAGCATTTTCTGCTTATATCTCAACTTCAGTGTATCCTGCAATCCCCCCAAATTATTGAAGTGTGACTGCAAAATTAGCCTCAAATATATTAAAGACAAACTAATCTTCTGGACAATGGGTATTTATTAGTCTGGGTTTTTTTCAAGCAGAATAAAAAGAAATTGCTTTCTACTTTAAACTGAAACACCTTTTTTTTTCAGGTTTCCACAAATTTGGAAGAGGAACCAGCAAACGTGGATGCTGCCACAAGCTTATTATCTCAGTTGTAATGCAAAATGGACAATGAAGGGGTTTCAAGAGATGAAAGACCACAAATACTGATGGCTTTGTTTGCACAATTTTATTAAAAAAAATCTTGTTAATATACAAGTATTGGCACACTTTAATACAAACTACAAACAGACCTTTCCTATCATCTAGGAAAGTGGAATGTCAGAAGTCAGTGTGAGAAACTTAAAGTGCTAAAACAGAAGGCACTTCACAAAATCGGTTCGCTGAAACAACCTGGCATAATTCAAGTTGATACCCATCACTTTTCAACTTGGCAGTGAAAGCTTCAAAATTGTTTGAAAAGTTAAAAAATAATATAGAAAGCTTCTTGGCAGTAAAGCTTCAAAGAAAATGCTGTTAACTGTGAGCAAGAAGCTTAATCATTTTTTAAAAAATTATCAAAAGGCCATAAAGTATTTTCACTTTTCGTACTAAAGTAAAAGCTCCAAACAATTGGATTACACAGAAGAACACTCAGGTGAAAAAGTGCCAGAATTTTTGATAAGAGCCCTTTTTTTTCTTGTTCTTGAATTTGTTTTGTGAAGTAGTTAAAGGAAGCAAAAGGAAATATACTCCCAGAGTCAGTGAACTAAGAAGTTATACATTCATTATTCAAATACTTAGGTTATGAAGAAGTCTAGAATGTTATAGTTAGAGGTAGATAAGTAGTCTGGTTGACACAATATCTAATAATTTAGTATCTGCACATCAAAGAGATCACAGACTCCTTCATTATCATCCAGGTTAAAGTTGTAGTCATCTCCGGGAGTAGGAGAGAGTCGTAAAAGAGGAAAAACTGTAAAGCAGGAATAGTTTAGTTTAAATTAAAACTCTTCTGGAAAATCAGCCCTATCATAATTCACTATGTTTGTCATCAGGGTTAGTCTTAAAATAGTCTTGATAATCTGACAAGCTCACTGGGATACATACTGTGAATACCTGTACTGCATTCAAACTAAGGCAGTAAGTGATGTATCTATCGTTGTTTGCTTTGTTTGTTAAGTCAGTTTGCTGAAGTGGAGTGATAGCTGTGGAATATGGGTTTAATTTCTTCTGCAGCAAAGGAGCTCCTGAGCAGCTTTTGAAAACTTTAACCAGAAAGCCATAATTTATATTCCTTTGTCTTGTTGCAATATTGCATCTATCAGCCTTCAAACAAGTAAGGAAGTTATCATGATTTCTATTTTTACGGAAGGGAAATGGAGGCTAGCAGTTTGTCTGTGCACTGCATTTCAGGCATGGACTCAAAGCTGTCTTTGTGGGGGGAATGCAAGAAGAGAAGCCTCAGCTTTCACTCTGCACTGTAGGAACTCTAACCCTGTGCACATGAGCTGGGCATGCCACCCCTGCTCTAGAAGCAGAGGCTGTTTCCATGTTAACCAGATATTGGCACATTCACAGAATCCCATCTTGCCCCTCGGATCTTAAAACCACGTCTCTTTCTGGATGAGCCTTGAGGTGGTCTGCTTGAAGGGCAGATATTATCACAGGCCTTAGAGAACACAGGGCAAAAAGAACAAAGTGAGCCAAGTTCACCTCTTTGCCTGGCACCTCAGTGAGAGTGGCAGACAGGCAGGGAGCATGTGAACTCTGTAGTAGCTGCAGTTCAGTGCTGCACTCATGGCCAGAGAGGTGCAAGAGCAGAAATGGATGACATTTGTTCTGTTAGTGTAACACAGCAGGATATGTATCAGCTGCATCGAGAACTATGTTCTGACATACTTACTCAAAGCACCTGCACAAAGCTTCAGGCAAATGGAATTAAACCAGATTTATTTTTTTTTAAGGCAGCACACTAGTCATCAGCTTGTTCTTTCTTTGTCTCTAAATTAAGGACTGGTGGGTTATTCATGCATGTAAGTGCTTGTGGATTAAGGTTTTCATATTCTGACTGTTAAATGAAACTGTTGCAGGGAACAGAGAGGGGAGCAAAGACAAGAGTGACAGAGGAGGCAGCACGGGGAAGAAGCAGTTTCATACTGACTCTTGGCATCGGATTTAACAGATACCTCCTTAGTGGTGTTCATACAAAAACCATACTGCTACTTGTGATTATTTGAAAAGATGCTAAATACTTACCATCAGAAGACATGAGTTCATCAATAATATCTCCACTGATATTTCCTGTGAAAGACAGGAGCACATGCTTTACGTATGTGGGGTTTTTTAATATGTAGTTATAGCAGTCAACACATTCTTTGCATTAAAACACTGAATTGCCAAGCACTATGGCTTTTGCAGTGTAGGAGGTACAGAAAGAGTATGTCAAGTACATGTAAAATATATTTGTATCCCTCAGTTTTTTTCCCCAGTACATTTTTCCCACTTATCTCTTAAAAGCCAGGAGCCATATACAACCTGAAACTGACTTGGTGGCAAAGAAACTCATTTGCTCAAAATGAGTATGCTCCTCAGAGCTGGCTCAGTGACTTCATTGGAAGATAAACAGAGGCCTGTTTTTAGCTCTGCATAACTTGTTGGTAACTTGGTCACATAGAAAGGCTCAGGGAAACAGTAAAAACATTTAAACAGGAACTACTGCTTCCTACCTGTAGGCTCCTCCATCTTTGCAATGTCAAAGGAGTTTGGCTTGAGGATACAGTTGACATCCAGAGGCAGCAAGCTCTGGTAGTCGCTGGAGCTGGCTGAGGCTTGGGCACCATCTCCAGACAGGCTGGGGTACAGCCCCGGCTCTGGAAGGCTGGAATAAGGGGCTGCAGGGGCTGTGCTGTCCCGTGGGGCACTGCCATCTACATGGACAGGAAGGTGTGTTACAAGTCTGTCACAGTGAAACAGAACACAAAGCACCTGCCCCAGCTTTGTCTTTGAAGGAGAACATGGCTGATGTCTGGGACTGGGTGAGAGCAATCTTCCCCTTCCACAGTCACAATTTAATTAATTGTCAGTTAGATTTAAGAAGATACTGTAAGTATTACAACTGCATTTCTGAGGGGTCCTGATTACTTTAATTTATTAACCTTTAACTTTCTCTATAACCTATTAACTTCTTATTACTATGAAAAAAATACCTGATATTCAGGCAGCCTCTCACTGTGGCTATGTGGAAGAAGGTAAGCGACCTTGTGGTACAATAGCTGGAACTGGTGCCAGTCTCATTAAAAGGTACAAGATCAAACCATATCCTCCATTAAGAGGTGTGCAATTTTGCTCCATAATGCATTCTGGAGAAGCACCTCAGAATAATTAACAGGATTACATCCAAAACCTGTTCACTGTAAGATGGTAAGCTCTGAGGGGAGCATGTTTCACCAGACAGAAGAGCAAAAAGCTGCTCTGTAACCTCCTAAGAGCTGTTACTAAGCCCCTGGAGTGGTTTTTTAATGGACAGCTGCTACCCTATGCAAATTCTTAATCTTTCCTTTGTCTCCCACCTTTCTTATAGTTTCTTCTTTCCCTCTAGCTGCCTTCCTCCCCCACCCATCGGAGGCAGGAAAACCCCTGGATCACCTGATGGTGTGTCCACAACTGCAGTGTGTGGTAACTCCCGTCCTTGGTTCGGCTCCTGTTCCGGGGGATTTGGAGGAGCTGCAGCTGGTTTAAGCGGAGTTGCTGGAGCTGCAGGTTGAGATGGGGGCTGGGCGAGGTCATCAGGTGGAGGAACCGGAAACACGGTGGGCTTGGAGGAGCTCGATTCTTTGTTTATAAGCAGCACATGGATAGGCCCTGAACTACTTTTAAGATTGATCTGATATTTCTTCTGTCCGTTCTGTCCCTGTAAAGGTGGTGTATTATGAAGGTTACTGTTCCTTGAAAACTTGGAACTGTACAAAGTGATGAAGACTAAGATCAGCTGTTTTAGTACTCAACAAAAAGAAAAAAAAATCCCCAACAAAATCCAACATCACAGCTGCTAACTTGGGTCCTGCAGAGAACCTTACCATTGCCTGAACTGATTTCAGCAGAGACGGACAAAGATAGTACCACTGATCAGCTTCATGGCTCTAGCCTTGGATGCTTTTATGATATTAGACTGTGCTTAGCCTCATTATAAAGAGCTTGTGAAACTTCTCAGGTGAATTTCAGCCTTCTATAAGCACAGTGGCTATCACGCTTCATAGAATGCTCTCTCCCAACTATGTAAACACTATTTAAAACCAAGCACCGCAACAACAACAGAAAATAAGTTAAAGATGGACAGAACTAAATAATTTGGCCTCCTACTTTAATCATGCCAATTTATCCTTTTGGCTAAAACAAGACTGTAGTCTGTTTCTCTATCCAGTCTAGTACCATAAGACTAAATCTAAAAGGCTTTCTCGTAAGAGATCCATTTTAACAATATAACAGAGAGACTTGATACATAAAAGTCACTGACTTTTCAAGAGAATTCATGACAACTATGCATTATTTTGAAAGTTGCAATATTTAAAAGCAAGAGAGAAGAAACCCACTCGTGTCTCTTGGTTTTAACAGAAGGCAGGGTTACCATTAGTCAAAGAGTACAAAACCCACTTTTTTCCATCCAGCCTCTCCTCAACTGAAACAATCCTAATCCTTTCTCCCTGTCCTCCTGCACATGGATAACGATAAATCCTCTGCTCTAAAATAGCTCTTCTTTTCCACTATTGCTCTAGAACACATAGGTAAACAAGAAATTAGTACATACCATTTCAGGTCTAGGTACTTCTAACTGCGTACCACAAGGTGCTTGAATTGCTAGAAGTGTGTCTCCTGGTTAAACAGCAATTTTTAAGAAAGCGTTAAGTGTATTTTTCTTAAGTCTTGTATAGTATCCACTTAAATGAGATCTGGGCATTCTCTAAGGGCACTTAAAGTACTGCATAATTTAGCATATATAAACTTGTGGTAGGACAAGCGTAGTCCCTGTAAGATCCAAGTACATTGCATAGTATAAATCACAGAATTCCAATACTTAGATCAACGTTGCAAAAACCTTTTCACACAACAGTACAAGATTTAGCATTTTCTTTACCTGTTTGTCTTCTAGTTGTATATATAACATAAGGTGAAAATATTTAACTAGTTCTTTTTTTCAGAGAGTCAGAGAATCATTTAGGTTGGAAAAGACCTCTAAGGTCATCAAGTCAACCACTGAATGATCACCACCCTGTCAACTAGACCACAGCACTAAGTGTCATGTCCAGTTGTTTCTTGAACACCTCCATGGACAGTGACTCCACCACCTTCCTGGGTGGCTTGATCCAATGCTTAACCACCCTTTCTGTGAAGAAATTTTTCCTGATGTCCAACCTGAACCTCCCCTGGTGCAGCTTGAGGTTATGTCCTCTTATCCTGTCAGTGACTGCCTAGGAGCAGAGACTGACCCCTGCCTGGCTACTTCTAAATTCAAAATACTTGCAGGGAAAAAGGCTAGTTAGCAAGTTGTTTTTCAAGAAATCCCTCACTTTAGAAATACAGCCTAGCAGCAACTTACCATTGAAGCAGTTGCAGATATCTTCATGGGTGACGTATGAAAATGTAATTTATGTCAAGGAACATTTTTCTTAAAGCAATATAAAACTGGTATTTGTTGCCCTTTAAAAGTTTGTCCAAACTGAGCCTAAACTATACTGTTATTATTGTTACACAGAGCTGTAATCAAGGCATTATTTTTGACTTTCTGAATGGTTCATTACAAATAACAAGAGTGCTGTGTTTTAAAAAAAAAACCACCTGTATCTGCAAAGAAAATACAAAACCAAAAACAGTTGTGTAGCTTGAATGAGAAAAGATTCTTCTGAGAAAGGAAAACATGTAAAACCTTGTTTTATAGAATACCCTTTACCTTGCTAACTTGACAATACAGAATTCAGGTATGTATCAGCATGTCCCAAAATCACACAAAAGTGCTGCTAGAGGGAACTTCAGAATTCATCTGCCATCCCACTCCTCTGCCTCAAGGCAGGATTGATCCACTGTTCAGATATTCCAGACAGATGTTCGTCTTTCCTCTTTTGCAAAACCTCCAGTGACAGATAGTCCACCACCTCCCTGGAGGATCCGTTCCAGTGCTAGCTCTCCCAAAAGGAAAGTTCCTCCTGACTTTTAACTCCAATCTCCTTTGCTACAAAATCCATTTTATGGAAAGAGCTTCTGTACAGAAACTCCAGTAATTTTTAAGTACTTATCAAAAGTATTATAGATAAGAAAGGCACTTTCCTGCTCCCAGTCCCAGGTGTCTATTTTGCAAGACAGCTAAACACATGCTTACAAGCAATGCAGCTGGAACTCTGCTATTTATATACAGGATTTTTTTCCCCAGTTTGAAACCCAACAAGCTTCAGGGCTTTGTCACCTCAATTTATCTTTGGGTGATAGCTTAATCTTTTCAAAAGAATAAAGCAACAAAAAAGATTTATATAAAGCCCTGGTAAGAAAGTATAAATTCAAGTTCTGGAAAGCAATATAACTAATTTCAAGTAAGCCACCAGGATTATATGGTTGACTTAAAAGTTACTGCTGTAGATATATATATGCTAAATTATTTTCATGTTACCAATCACAGTCATAGAAGTTAAAGTTATGTAAATAAGATTTGTATCTTCTTTTGTTGAAGCAAAACCTGGAAAAATACTTGCCTTACCTTGCTTCAGGATAAAATGGGTTACATTATGCTTTATCCATTACCTACACTTTAACTGTTGCTTTAATTCTAGCTCCAAGATGCACACAATTAATTTAAAAGGATATTGGTGGTTTGTAGAATCATCCATGACGTTCTTGATACTTTGCTGAAGCCACAGTTTCTGCTGATCCAATTCTTTTTCTTTTAGCTCTAGATCTTCAATTTCAGCTTCCAGATACCTCAACCTGTCTATGACTTCTTTTGTATTGCAGCCAGCACCTACTCCTCTTAAAAAAGTGTAAGAGTTCATGAAACCACAAGTGAAAATCTAAAGCAAACACGCAATAATAATTTCTTAAGACTATTACCAACATTTGGAAAATCTACTAATATTCAGTATGAAGAAAATGAGCATTTACCCTTCCTGTAGTGTTTTAACAGGAAAATAAAAATTTTTAACTTCAGATCAAATTTAGAATTTCCCTCTACAAAAATCTATCTTCTTTTGGAATGCAATTTTTTTTCTGTGTTGGAACTGTTTTGCAGGCCCTTTCTCCTTCTCCTATAATTCTTATCTTGAGCTTTTACCTTCAGAGATCTAAGAGAAAATAGGCATGAACTGTGGTAGGGCAGGTAGGTGGAGAGAGTGTGTCCTGACACGAATTTTTCAACTACAAGTGATAGTTATAAAAGTAGCACTACAAGTTTTCTGAAAGCTTCTCTATGCTTTAAACTTAATTTTATGTATCAAAGACACAAGTTAAAGGGAAAACAAATAGTTTATTTGCAACTTTATTGTAATTCTACAATGTCATACTGCTCATTGAAAAGCATAACATTTATTTTATGGTGTCATATCTAGTCAGAAGAAGTAGAAAGAGGCAATTTTTGTTGCTCTTAGGCATGTGAAAAATTTGCAGAATTGACATAACTTACTTCCACTGAATGCTGTTTTTTGACTTCTTCTCAATGAGATCAATCCCCTCCAGAACGTTGGTGATATCATAGATCCTTCTCTTCTGCCTCACAGCAAGCGTATCAGCAGCCTGTTGGGAGAACAGGTATCAGCAACTTGCATGCTGAGGGAAAGACAGTTAAACCACTCCCTTGGAAAAATGCCATCTAATGTCATTCCAAAGAGAGAAGGTTCCACTCTTTAAGAGCCAGATACCATCATGAATTCTGAAGTTCAGCACCTGCAGGTAATGCTACAAAGCACAGGGAGCAGTCACCTGGCTGAAGGCCAGCAGGCCATCCCCCGACAGAGAGGGGAGCTCACGGGGGTTGCAAAGACTGTGGTCAGTATCTGGAGCATATTCAACGGCATGGAGGAGCTTGCCATGCTCTCTCTGGAGGGCAGGAAAAGGTATGGAAGGCAGACAGCAACACCCTGCAGTGGGGCAAGCCTCTGAAGCCAAGGCCATACTAAGTTTATCATTCCTTTCACTGACAGCGGAGGAATTAGGGCCTTTGTTTGGATCAATGGTGCCAGGATACAAAACACCAGGGCTGTAATTTCACAGTGGCTGCAGGGGAGCTGCAGTATTTCAGGCCAGCGTTGTGCTCACATAAATCCCCCTGGCAGCGACCAAGGGCTTGCTCGGTCTGTCATGCTGAGCACCAACACCCCGTACAGCTGCCAGGGATGCTGCTGCCGATGCAGAGCCAGCTGTGCAGTGGCCTGAGGGCTGCCACACCTCACCCCTCCGAGCAAAGCAGAGTCAGGCAGAGGCAACTGCTTTCTGTCTTACTTCGTTCTCTCCATGGTGACTTTTGTGTAACTGATGCAAAGGCTTAAGATAAAATAAGCAAATGAGCTAGTCGTGCCTTCCACACCTGAAAGGCAGCTCAAGTTCAAAGAATATTCACTAAAAGGAGGGAAAGCAGAGAGGAGTCTGACTGTAGTTACTCGGGGCACTTGAATACAATGATTACATGGGATTGTATGTATTGAACAAATAAAAAGAGAAGAAAAATAAAGAGAAGGGTAAGCAAAGACTTCTGAATTTGAACTAATGCATAAAGTCAAATAATTTCTACCACAGGAACATAATGATTTATTTCAGTTTGTTCCAACTATCTAGTAAATTAATATTTTTCATAAGCAGCCTATATGAAAGGTACAACTTGAGACAATCATAACCTGTAAGGAAAACCAAATTTCTTTGCTTAATAGTACCATTTTGCTACTGAAGTAAAACTGAAAGGGTAAAAAGAACAGAGATTAAAAAAATACTCTTATAGCCCTGAAGTATAAACACTGCTCTTTCTCCTTGACAGTGAAGTACTCACTAAATACTGTTTCCACCAACAACATTAGCAGCATTTATCTTTTGTATGGACTTCTGTATGAGGCTTTTAAAGTATTTTCTTATCTAACAAAACAAAATACCTATAAAAGTGCACAGTTTAGTTCTCTTCAAGGAAACAGGCTCTTTGATCACTTGTTTCAGTAGGTATGCACCTGCTATCTTAATCTGCTACTTTTGCTGCATACATATACACTGCAAGAGAACCTTAGAAATCTAGCAAGTGACAAAGCTGATGCCACTTGCACAATGTTTAATCAGCAGCCCATACATCTCACAGTCTTCAGTTATTCTACAAGCTGTTTACATTATTCAGTGCAAGGAAAGGACAGCACACACTTAGCTGCTATTCAACTTTCTGCTTTTTTCCCATTGCTCTACATATTGACCTAGGACTTAGTCTACCATTCATGGGCTGAATGATGAAGAAACTGCTCTGGAGACAGATTTCATTACTTCTTGAGATTTTCCCAAAGGCCTGTCTACAAAATATAAATGCTTTACTAATCTTAATGTATTTCCAAACTGTACTGGTAGCAAAATATACCAAGATATATAAATTTCGAGCTATGAAACCAAAGCTTGAGATTTTTTTTTTTAAAAGAAGTCACTTTTTCTGAGTGTCCAATTTCAGAGGCTTCAAAGTTGAAGTAATTGTTCCACTCTAAATGCTATTGCATTTTGTATGCCCAAAGCACAGCTCCCATGAACACCAGCAGCAGATTCACCACTACCAGCTCCAGATCCCCAGGAGAGGGGCTCATTTTACAGAAAAATGAAAGACACAGTTACATATGTATTTGGCTTGACTAGCCCTGTATACAATTCAATCACTGCTATGAAGTTCAACTACTTACAACAAGAGTTCCAACACAAGCTGGGGCCAGTTCACAAACTGAGGAGTTTAATCCAGACATTCACTAGCTTTCTGGTGCTGATCTTGTAATCTAATTATCTTTTTAAAATTTCACAGATATTTTAGAAAGCAATTGAGATGTTCCTCCCTGACATTCTAGCAGTTACCTTTTGACAGGTACATGGATCAGAAATTAAGTTCAGTCGTCCACGTAAACCATGCGCTAATAATTTAAATAATTAAAAAGCTTCTTGAGACAAACCTCTTGTTGTCAAAAACACTGTTAAAACTCATCATTTCCCAGCCTATGTCAAGAAATGGACATCTACAACAGTGACCCTGCTAACATGGGTGGATGTAGCTTTCACATTCAGAGTTCTTTCATAAAATCTTTCTAATGTAAAGCTGCTGAACTCTAGTTATTCCTCCTAATATCTCCTCATACTTTGATTAAGTATGTATTCAAGTCAAGCACTCCTGACTCGTGACTCATAGACAGGTTCAGAGCTGGAATAAAATATCTAATCACAGAGCTGTGGTTCTGAGTGCATTCCAATCACGCAACTCCAGCAATACGGAAAACACAGTTCAGCACAGGTTCAGCTGCAAGCATGCACACACACACATGCCCACAAATAAGAAAGAAAGGCCAGGAAAAGGGAAACAGAGTTTGTAGCCCTCCCACACAACTTTTTTGTTCCCTGGGAGCTGATAAAAGGCAGCAGATGTGCTGTGTTAGCCCCAGAGAGCAGAGGAACTCAACAGAGCACAGTGGCAGAGTCATTACTGAGAACCTTAACACAGCTCAAGGGCCAGCACTGTCTGCTTGCTCTCTCCAAGTGTCAAAGGAAAGAGGTCCTGCATCTTCTGAACTCTACTTGGACCACATGACAGCATTTTTTCCCCCAAGATGGCTGTCAACAGTTTGGTGAGTGTTTTAAATTGAATGGCACTCTTGTCAAATTGTATGTAAAAGTATGGACTATCACTGCACACATAAACACTAAGGGGATGTAAAATCTAATAGATAACAAGTAGATTTTAGAATACCTCGTGTTTTGCACCGATGATCAGAAACACTACTTAACCATCATTAGAGCAGGGATGGCATTCTGCTAGAAACAAAGCCCACTTAAGAAATTAAGGTAGAGGCATTGTATGCTATGAAGAGCATCCATTCAGGTGGTCTATCCCTTACTCACTCATCTTGCTCTTTTTCTCTCTTCCCTGCAATTCCTGGGTTGCTGCAGATAGAAACTTGGTTTTCTTTCTCTTCTGTATCATCCCTTAATGTTTTAAGCTTAATTCCATAACTGGATTTCTTTATACGGGCTTATTCAGTGACAAGTATGTCATTATTTTAGAACAGCTGTTTGATTGTAAAGCAAAATTCAAATTTTAAGTAAAGAAAATTACCACTTCCACTCCCACAATTTATCAGTTACCAGAGAAGTGTCCAGCATGAAAACATTTCCACAGCTTCCTCTTACAGCCTGCTAAACTATAGTAATTATATTAAAGATCACCAGAAAATGTCCCATAGAGCAGATTTTCCTTGTCAATTGCTAAATTACGAAGCTAGAAGTCCACCTGTTTCCAAATTTTATTTTCTTCCTAATGCCAGTTTTGCTACAGAAATACTGATCAGCAGCACATCAGTCAGTCAATCCCTGCCAGCAGGGAGACACTTAAAGGTGTTCACTGCACGAATCTTTTCCTGGAATGCTCTGTTTCATTTCAAGACTGTCCTGTTTTTCAGTTTGCTGAACACACTGACATAACACAAATACACAAACTGGTCTTCATTTTTCCTTAGATATATGGCTTATTTATAAAAAAAAAAGATATGTTCTGACTCACTGCTTATGAACAATTTATGGACTGCAGCTAGTATTTACTTTCAACAAACTGTAACCTGTAATTCAGAAACTAGTCTTCAATAGGTCTTGAGCAGAAATGTCTGTAACTGGTTGCAATGCCCACTTAACTTTTCCCTGACTATCAGCTCTTTCCTTCCCTCTGAGTAGGTACCTTTCTCACTAAAGAGAACAAGCAGCATTGTTCCATCCCACTACATAGCCCAAATTCATTGTTCAAATCAAGCCTCTTTGACACTTTAAGACAAGCTTTTTTGGCCTGATATCTTACAATCTGAGGAAGTTTTGCTTCTCAGATTGTCCTGGAATGTCTCTCAGGACATGACAGACAATAAAGAAAGCTGCACAACAATCCCAAAGATCTGAATATCTTCATTCTGTTTTGCTAAAGAAAGAGGCAGTTAATATTAAGAAACTCACCAACTTGTCCAGGCCACAGTATAACTAAAGGAGTAATATAAAGCCTAACAGTATTTTTCCCTACTCACCCTGAAGTTTCACTAGCCACAGTAACATCACTGAAGTGCATCCTTGCTGAACAAGGATGCATAAAAAAAGCTCCGAGAACGCCATTCACCTCCTAGGGCCCATTGAGAGTAATCAAAAAATAGGTCAGTTTTCCAGAAAGGACTTTAAGCAAAGCACCAAGCCAGCCTCTTGCTGCACTTTGCTGAACACCTCAGCTGTTCATGGACAACCTTAACCAGTCAGGTTAACACACCTTTGCCTCAATAAACTGCACACCCAACAACCTAGAAGGCCCAAGCTCCGGGGCCAGAGCTGCAGCACGCGCCAGGGAATTGGCAGGACACAGTGCCAAGGATCCCTCCTGCCACACAGTACGACCTCCCGGCAAGAGGACCTGGCCAAGATGGGCTGGTCCCAGGGCATCACTGGAGAAGCTCCAGCCTCACGCCCTCACACCTTGGAGGCAGCGGGCTGGCTGCTGGGTGCCGATGATTTGTCACTCATATGCCAATTCAGCTTATTCCATTCACACATAACAAAAAATGCGAAGTGGCAATGGTCTGTTTTTCAACATTGTTTTCTCTTGCTAGAAGGATATTGAGGGGGGTGGGCAAGAAACAGGTTTAAACAGCAGTGCATACACTGAGTCAGTGCAGAGAGCAACATAGGGCATTACAAAAAAAATCACATAATTGTTAGGGCTGGAAGGGACTTCTGGAGATCATTTAGTCCAACACACACCAAGGCAGGATCACCTAAAGTAGGTGCACAGGAACTCATCCAGGTGAGTTTTGAATGTCTCCAGAAAGGGAGACTCCACGACCTCCCTGGGCAGCTTGTTCTAGTGCTCTGCTACCCTTAAGGTAGAGAAGTTCTTGCTCATGTTGAGGTGGAACTTCTTGTGCTTAGTTTATGGCCATTGCTCCTCGTCCTGTCACTGGGAACCAGCTAAGAGTCTGGCACCATCCTCTCGGCACGCACCTATACGGTATTTATATGCACTGATGAGATCTGCTCTCAGTCTTTTCTTCTCTTAGACTAACATGCCCAGCTCCCGCAGTCTCTACTCGTAAGAGAGATGCTCGAGACCTCTCATCATCATATTTGTAGCCGGCCACTGGACCCTCTCCAATAAGTCCTTGTCCTTCTTGCACTGAGGAGCCCAGAACAGGGCCTAGTAAATAAAACCACCCT
>VYZT01021093.1:45488-92872 GCA_013400735.1 Pomatostomus ruficeps
CCCCGGCCCAGCGCCCGGCGGAGGGGCGGTGCCGCAGGAAGTGACGCCGCCGCGTTGCCTGGACACCGCCGCGGGTTGGCGGGGGCGGCCGGCGGGGCTGCGGCTGGGGGTGAGGGACGGGGCCGGCACCTTGCGACCGGGTGGCGTCTGAGAGCAGGATTGCGCTTGGCTGGCGCCGGCCGCTCCCGGCGCAGGCCTGGAGGCGGCCAGACACGTCCCGCGAGCCCGCCTGTCTTCACCACGATAGCTCCTTGTCGCTCATTTTACCGTTGCATTTGATATAAAAGCGCTTAGATTATCTGTAAACGATGTTCTCACACCTCCCCGGGCCAGGGGCACAGGGAATTTTGGATGCTTACCTACTCCCTTCCACTGATGTCCAAACTGGCATTAATTCAGGTCCACTTCTTTCCTTCGGTTACCATCGGATAAAAGCAGAGAACCTTTAAAGTCCATGCTGTATGAGAATTCAGGGGATGCAGTCGGAGAAGAGCAGACCGTCAGTTACCCATCACACACGGCAGTAGAGCATGGTACCCTGGGTGTGCCCTGGCACACAGGAGCTGTACCTGCTCATGCAATAGCAGGTTCAGGGCAACATGTGCATGGTAACACGTTCTTGCTGGACCTGCAATCACGGCCCTGGTCTCTAGTAACACAGGAATTTCCTGATTCCATACTCACTATTGAAACAGATATTTCACAATTCATGTTTAAAATGTTAACAACTCCCTATGGTGAAATCAGAAAATAAGTTTCAGAACAAAAATTTTGGAGTTAAAACTCAGAGGAGATACTAAGAAATTGAATAAGGGTAAGAATAAGTTCTTTTAACTTCCTGGTGCATTTCAGGCATCGAATTACTTCACCCAAAGTGTAGCTTGGTCAAATAATAAGCAAAGAAAAAAGAAATGCCCTAGGAAACACTCGATCAACTTGACGGAAAAGCACTGAAGTGGTGCAACTTTTCTGCACCAATGATATCCGTGAAAATACTATAGAACAGCTTTCCAGGCGAGCATTTCATCACATACTGTGGACAGAGTGTATAGATCACAAGAGTAAGAAATAATCATCTTCTGCCTTTAGATAACTGATAGTTATAGTTTGTTCTTACACCTTGCTAACCATTACCACTATTTCATAATTTTTATATATTATGAACCAATGGCACAGATTCCAAGCAAACAGTCTTTACAGCTCTATCCTACCTTAGCTGGGAGTACCACAGTGCAGCCACCTCCCCGTCAGTGCTGATGGCTCATTCCTGATGTTTTCATGGGTGAGGTGCAGGAGCTCTTGATGCAGTGAGTCAGAGCTAAAGCAAGTGTCTGCTTTGTTCCCTCCACAAATTTGGAATTTCACCCTTTTATAAGACTGTGCAATCTCTCGACAATTCCCAGCCCTACACACCTCCCCCTGTGCAAAGCAGAGTGGGGGGTTGTTTTCCCAGGCTGTTGCAGGCACCTGATTCAGTTGTTAGGCTGCCTTTTTTTAATTTTGCTTTGCTGGTGCTACTTCCACTCTTAAAACAAAGAGTCTGTTTCCAGCTCTCAAGGTTGTGCTTTGTCAAAGACCAGTCACTGATCATCAGAATGTTGTTTTTGCTGCAATGGCCTCTGCTTTCAACTTGTGCCTGTGTTTTCAAGGCCTTCCACATCCCACGCTTAAGCTGCACCTTGTAACAAGAGGCAGCTGGCATCAAGCTCTGGTTCACACAACCAGCTCTCATTAACAAATTGATAACAAACCCAGCAGGCCTCACACAGTTACACAAAGGCCACGGTTTTTTACTAGCACTGTTACGGGGCTGCTGGGCACCAAAATGCACCATCAGTTATACTGTGTCAATGTGCTAAAATAGAGCCTGGGTTCTGAACAGCTGATAGTAGAGTCGGCTTAGGGGCTGCTATCGTCACTGGAGCAACAGGACTCTGCTTCAGCTCCTGCGAGGTGCACCGAGGGGAGGAAATAGCTCCATCTGGTGTATCAGCGTGTACCCGATTTTACTACTCACGGTTCCCTTTACTTGTGCAGCATCAAACGCTTCAGAGGACAGGGTAGTTCAGTAACAGTTCAGGGTCTTCTAAGAACAAGCAAATGAAGTAAATGTTTGAGTAAGTGGAGATGGTAAAGCCTTCACCATGAAATAAGTGTAACAATGTATTAACATAAGGCTTATGTTTTGCTTCCGTAAGAAGCTCTTAGGTTATTATCTCCTGTATTTCAAAAGTCTGGTAGGAAGCCTATTGCTGTGCAGAAAACCAAACTACACTGCCAAAAAAGCCACTCTAAGTTGCAGTAGTTGTACATTCTCCAACAGTGGCAGATTAAACATGTTTTCAGGTACAAGAAAGATGGAGAAAGTCTATTTACAAGGGCATTTTGTGACAGGACAAGGGAGAATGGTTTTAAACTGAAAGAGAGTAGGTTTAGACTAGATAATAGGAAAAAATTCCTTACTCTGAGGGTGGTGAGGCACTGGAGCAGATTTTCCAGAGAAGCTGTGGATGCTCCATGTGTGAAAGTATTCAAGGCCAGGCTCAATGAGGCTCTGAGCCACCTGCTATAGTGAAAGGTCCCTGCCCATGGCAGGGGGGTTGGAACTGCATGATCTTTAAGGCCCCTTCCAACCCAAGCCCTCCTGTGATTCAACATTCTTGGTTCACTCATTAAAAGAATATTTACCTCACTGAAGCAAAGCTTCAAGCTCTTGGCATAGAATTTCCAACTTCCTTTGCTCTTATTAAACATGCTAATTCCTAATTTCATAGGATGCTTTTCAGCTATACATGTTTTGACCCATTTTTACAGCAGTTAAAAATAACTAAACATTAGAAATAACTATTTATTATAAAAAATAATGTGAAAACATTTATGTCTGCTCCCTGAACTATCAAAATACACAAGAAAGACTTAATTCTCTAGAAAACAAGGAAAAGTGCATTGTAGTGTATGAAACTGCTTGTGTAATATAACTTTTTAGTATAAATATTAATAATCTTCAAAGTCTTGTTGAATATCATTCAGTGCATGTGTAAGTCGTCGTATTTTATTTTCCATAGCTTTTTTATTGTTTGCCAGTTCTTGCAGAAGCTCCCGCATTTCTTCTTCAACAGAGTAAACCTAAAAGAGCACACAGAGATGAAACAGAATTCTTGCTTTTCTTAATACACTTAAACCCATATAATCTTGGCAATTTTTAACACTGATAAACAATGCAAGAGTTATATGCTTATGTTTGAATATGCAATACACTACTCTTGCTACTGGATGCAGTAGCAGAATTTTTCTTTAAAAAAATGCATTAATCTTCTAGGAGATAGCAAGTACTGTATCAATCCAGAAAACTTATGGAAAAAAAACACCAGTTGTCATGTTAGGGAAGAATGCAGTAGATGACAGAAACAGTAACTGTTAAGGTTGGCATAGGTGAGTTAAATGGGTTATCTGGCATAGTCATCATTACTTTTGCCTGTATAGATAAGGAAATGTCTAGCTATTGATTCATAATAGCTTCACACAGCATAGAGCTTTATTTTGCTTGAATACGAAACTTCATGATGGCGCAAGTCTAGAGGTTTTCTTGCTGTGCAAAGATTGAGTACTAAACCAGCACTGTTTCCACCCAGATTCAGCCTAATAGATTCAAACAGGAGACTTCCAAACACCTCTCTTGCAGCAGCTGTAGAATAAAAATGCAAATACAATAAATATATAAAATGAGTATTAAAATTACTTTTTCATTTGCTGCTTCAATTTGTTTTTCCTTTTCATTTGCCAGGTGCAAGAGTTCTTCCTGATGTGCTGCCAACACTGACTCAAGTTTTTTTCTGAAAGCATTATCCATTTCATGAAGCTTTTCCACAGCAATCCTAAAAAAAAAGATTGAGAAAGAAATCAGTCCTGTAAACAACTGAAATATGTTGTTTTGCCCAGCTCTGCCTTTGATAAAGTTTTAATAACAAAAGCATGAAGACAATTATATATTGGCATCAGAAGGTGTCCTCTTTTCTCAAGTACGTGTTTTATGCACTGTGTTTAGGACCTCTGGCATTCTCTCAGGAGAGGCATTTAATCACTAGCAAGGAATATGAAGATTAGGGCTTGTGGCTGTCAACACGGATAAGAACTCCCCCTGTTTTCAAACATCTCCCTATTATGCTTCTGGTTCCCAAGAAATGAATGAACTGTGTGGTCCTGTGAATGGCCTGTAAGCCTGTGTCTCACAGAAACAGAAAAGTGTCTCCTTCCCCATAAAGAAGCATTTCCTTAACTCTAAGCAAATTCTGCTTTTAGGGGATAATTCTTAAATGTGTAGAACAATAAGAAAGGCAAATTTATACAATTAATTTACAACGAAATTCTGAAACAAAACAGAATTATTTAGAACAAAAATTTCAGTTTCACTCTTGATCTTCTAACAATTCCAAACCCCAGTACTATAGACTATTTGAGGTGGTTGGTTTTGTTTGGCTTTTTTGTTATTGTTTTTTGTTGTTGATTTGTTGGGGATCTGTTTTTTTCTTTTTATGCAGTCTTATTAACAAGCTGGTATTTTCTCAAGAATAGGTGGGAGGAAGGAACTAAAACATGAAAAGGGGACCAAAGAATAAGGTAAAAATCATACTAAGAATCTAAACTTATCACAGGCATCACTCTAGTAAACTTCTCCATCATTCCAGAAGCATATGAAATAATTTTCCGGGTTATGAGCACTTGTTTCTGTATCATCTCATATCTAACTATTAATTGATCAAAGAAATTGATAATACCAGAGGAACAAGAAAATAAAATAAAAATCTTGCTATTTGTATGGAAAAGAATGACAGGTAATTTAGAAACAGTCTATTTGTCACAGACTGAAACAGTGATTAACAGACACCAAGCTGGGCAGGAGTGGTGATCTGCTGGAGGGCAGGAAGGCTCTACAGAAGGGATTGGGACAGGTTGGATTGGTGGGACGAGGCCAATTGTATGATGTTATTTTCAAAGAAAATGGAAATTAAGAAGTTCAGATGATGAATGATGTAACTGAATGCCAGTTCCATGAAGTAAGTCACCTCTACAGCAAGAATTCCTTCTAGGCCCAGTTTGTAACTGGGCTTACCAAGCAGTTAAAAAGCTGTTATGCATTCTTTCACCATATAATTGAGCATTCCTGCACAGTTATTAATAGTGCAATTCTATAGTAACTAAGTAGTCACAAAATAAACTATTAAAGTCTTCACCTTTGAGTTTGAAGACACTTATTTCTCTCTTCAATCAGCTTCTTCTCTTTGAAATCAAAGTTCTCCTTCATTTCTTTAACCTGCACCTCCAGCTGGCTTAATAGCTCTCCTTTACCTTGCCATCTCTTTTTCAGTGCGCTGGAAATGAAATGGACATATTTACAATGGATGTAAATACCACTCCTTAGGAGGGCAGAAAAGTTTTTCATGCTTCCATTTTTCCTTGTTTCTGTGGGTTTTAATAGCAAACAAGTGCTCTCTGAACATAGAATAAATTCAGAGAAGTGTTGCATACCATGATCCCAAAGAATTATTGTGATTTGTATGTATCACCTGTGTGCATTCTTAATGTCTTCAAGTTCTACTTCTTTTTCTTCTAGCAGTTGCTTTAATTCCTCTTTTCTTTCATTTTGCCTTTCTAACTTTTCCATTAGCTTTTCACATTCAGCAGCTTTCTCATCCAAGTGTACTCGAAGCAATTTCTGAGCTTCCTGATTTTCTTCGCGGTGTTTTCTGATTTGTTTATCTTTTTCTTGTAAGCCCTTTAGAAGATAAATATTTTAGAACACATAAACTCCCTTAACTTTATTGTTACCCCTTAATAGTACTTGTTTAGTCTATGATGGAATAAAGCAGAGAAAAACATGGAAGTTTACTCTTCTGAACAAATGAAGAACACTTAGTAAGGTGATAGCCAGTTACTTAATCTTCAGCCGAAAGAAGTCAGAATAAAAAAAACAACTCATCAAAATATAAATCTGAAGTTAAAAGCAAGTTAAGAAAAAAGTTATTTTGAACTCTTATCCTACATAAGAGTTGAATAAACAACTTACATGTAAGTTACTGAGCTCACAATCTGTAACAATGAGTAATGCATCTTATCTTTGACTAACATAACATGCTATAAAATTTCAATTAATAAGCTAAAGTATTAAGTCTCTAAATGAGACAAATGAAATTATTGGGACAAAACATAGTACCTCTGCTGCCAAAATATTGTTTTACGAGAACAAAATAAAGAAAAAATATTTATGTTGCAAAATAAATATGAAGCAAAAATTATTTTTCCTTCTCTTTTAAACACTCAAGAAGAATTATGCCATCCTAGTTTCACCTCTTTCAAAATCATTATCAAGAATAAACTGAAACAAGGCAAAGCGAAGAAAGTATGTACATAAATATGGTTCAATGAGAGATTCAAAGTAGCATCACTGTGCATCAATTTAATAAAAAGCCCTCTTCTGCTCTCAGAGAAATGAATTGCCATTGACAGCCTGATTGTGATTTGTGAGTTGGTAAACTCCGAGTGCAGACTCAGCTTTCGTCACAGGCTGTGGGATAGCTAAAATTAAGACTTGCAGTGAAAGTTGAACACACAAATTGTCAGATTTCTTACTTCTTTTAATCTCCTAATTGTTTCTGTCTGATCATCCACTATTTTGTTTTTAATTTTTATGGTATCACTGTCCTGTTCCTTTTGCTTTCTTAACGTGTTGATCTCATTTGTTAAAACTTCAATTTTTGCCTCCAGTTTCCCTCGATCTTGTGCAAGATGAGCTCCTGGACAAAACAGGATATTCACATTACAGCAACACATTTTATAGATCATTTCAAAATGTAAAATGTTGGGAGATGGGGCTGGGGGAGGCAAAGGTAAGAACCTCACAAACCAAAGTATGACTATTTTGCCTACTGGAAACACTGTAGGGATTTAATCTGTAGGTAGGTAACACTTAAGAGGAAATGCAGAACTGAAGGTCTGTGTTTTATCCTTTTTGAAAACTTCTCTCAAAAATAGTTGATAGTAATTCTTACAGACACCAAAAACCCACAAGGTAGTGCTGAGTCACATGAATAGAGAAAAATGAAAAACGCCCAAACTTTTTATTTTTTTCTCTCAGCATTTAATGCTCTTTTAAGATATATACTGAAATGTTCATTTTAGACTTCCCTGCTAGACTAGAAGCATTACATAACATTATTTACAAATCCTTGTTTTTCTAGTTTCATGTTTAAAAGTTCTTTGCTCATTATGGTATTTTCACATTTTCAGAAGACAGATAAACTATATTCACAGCTGACTCCCACAACTGCCGTTACAGATCCTGCATCAGCTCGTGTGCCACAGAACATCTATTTCTGCACATCATCTTTACAAATGGATAAGATCAGGAAGGCATCCAGGAACCCTGTAATGATTACAATTATATTGGAGTATTTATTTGAAATGTAAGATATTGAACACCACCATGTTTTCTGCAAAAGAAAAGAAACCCACTATTTTACCCTGTTCTGCCAACTCCTGCCCCCATATTTTTCTTTCCATTTTTAATCCATCAATCACAGATTCCTGGGCTGTCAGCTGGGAAATAAGTTTTCCATTTTCCTTTTTTAGAAGTTCAATTTGAATAGCCTTCTGTTTGTCCTCCTCAATCACAGTTTCAAGTTCTCCAGTTCGACTCTGTATGAACAAATATTGGAAAATGACAGTAAGATCATTTAAAAGAATATTCAAAATTTCAAATCAATACTAAGGGTTAGGAAAGTAATACTTATATAAAGAAAATTAGGTTAACTGAGAAATATTCTACTTGTATTCAGGGTTCTATCTGTGTCTCGTTCCAGTTGTGAAACACAAATGTTTGCTTCAAATAGACATATTTCAATCCCAGAAAGCTGTAAAGCTGATTTCTAAATAGCCACTCTAAATTACCAATGTCATTATAAAAACCTGTTTAGAATTATAAATGCTCAAGTCAAGAAAAGCAAAAGAGAAAGTAAAGATATAAAAAACTGAATCAGAAGAAGACAGAAGCTGGGATGTACTTTCACTTCCAAGGATAAATATTTATCTTCAATTATCCAAGCTACTTTGTGTTTTACAGATTACAGCTATTTAATATATTTATTTTTCAATTTTGTTCTTAGAAGCATCACTGGCTGGCAGAATGCTGTTCTGTACAACAACATAATGTTTGGACACCCTGACAACAACATGTGAAGTGGAGATTAGGAACAGCTGTGCAGGGGTTGTACTACGCCCAGGTTTTAGCACAAAGATGGACTGGCTTACACAACCATTTAAAAGTTATGTTCTTAAGATTAAAAAAAATTATTTATGGATAATAGAATAGTGCTAGAATATGTTACCACAAAGCAACTGTGCCCACAGTATTTAAGATTAAAATTTGACAATTACTACACAATGAATAATACTGTTAATATTATACAACTGGGAGATACTAAGCTGCTAATAACCATACTGCATTATTCAATTATGTTTTTACTTCATGTACAGTAACCAATGCAGAAGCATGTTCCACTTCTTTGACTTTACAAGGACTCAGGGCTATTAATGTAGTTTTGATTGACTAACTGATTATAAACAAACTGCTACTGCTCAAAGGGCAAGGAGTGCACTTTCAAAGAAATGAATGAGTGTACATTTTTCTATATGGGGAGCAGTGTTTGTGAGAAATAGAAGTGCAAGATGCGAAAATAAAGGCTGATGTGCAGTACTGGGTTTTAGTGCAACAGGAAACCTGTGTCTTTTAGTTAATCAAGCTTGTATGGAATCACTCACTTTTATAGATGAAACATTACAAAAAATAACATGCGTAGTTGAAATGTTTTGAAACAAATACCTTTAGGTTTGCTGTTGCCTCTTCATTTGATTTTGTTAATTCTGCAATTTTTGCTTTCTGTTCGTCCACTATATGTGTCAGATCTTGGATCAGGCTTGCCATGTCTTTTTCCCTTTGTTCCAACTCAAAGAGGGCTTGTTTGTGTTCAACTAGATCAGCAGAAACTTTTTCAAAACCCTGTTTTACCTAGAATTTTATAAGACACGACTTGAAAAATGCTAACATTTGGAAGAAAGTGCGCATATATAAACACAAGTGACATGTGAATTTCAAGTGAAGACAGAGAAATTCATCAACTGTATATGAAATTAGTGAATATCTGAAACAAGTTTTCCCCTGGTTTGTCAGTGAAACTCCAACTTGAAAAACTGGTTCTACCCTGTGAGTTTTTAAAAAAATTTGTAAAAATTAGTCACATATTTGTTAAAAAAACCCAACCCCAAAAAAACATAACAAAAAACCCCAAACAAACAACAACGACCAAAAAAACCCCAAAACCACCACCACCACCAAAAACCACCAACATGCACAGAAAAATAAATTTATGCATGGATGGGAAGCAGAGCAGAAAAACCTTACTTGGCAACTGAAAACAATGCCTTCATTTAATCTCATTGTTAAAATTAACATTAAAATCTCAAAAGAAGGACAAAGTTAATTCAAGGCTTTTTTTTCTTGCAACAGAAACATTTGAAGGGTAGAACTCCTGTCTTTTCCTTCCCCTCTTCTCCCATCTATCCAAAACTGATTTAAAATGAAGAAAGCCAAGTTTAAGGTGAAGCATTTAATATTTTATTTAACATATAAAAAATGTAAATACTAGCCACAGAAATAAATTCTCTAAGGAATTTAGTAAACAAGTTTTGAATTTGAGTTTCAAAATGCATATCCAAACTTCAGTTTTGAAAGTTTACACAGAAAGTAACTTTATTATTAAATAGAGTAGTATATATATTTAACTATAACCTTATCAAAACACAAGAGGTTTTACTGTTATTTAATATATTCTAATAGAAGGTCAACATATTTTAAAATAAATTAGTAACATCAGACAGAAGGGTTTTTTAAAATTTCTTTTGATTAAGTTCTATATATGTACAAAAATGGTGGGTTTTTTGAGTGCTGACTTCGCATTTGCTGTCATTGTTCTAATCATTGATATATCAAAGCTTCCTACCAGTATTTTTGCATGAATCCTTGGATCAAAGACCATAGGGATAAAAAACCAACCCAACAAAACACCAAAAAACACACCCAAAATATCCCCCCAAACCCAATATATTTAAGAGAACTACAACCCCACGTAGTGTGAGATCAAATGTTCTAGTCTTACCTCTTTAAACCTTTTTCCTTCGATAGTTAAAGCTAAACGAAATTCATCTTCTAACTCTCTGTACTTCTGGTTTGACATGTTAATTTTCTCCTGAAATTCTCTAACATGCTGTTCATGCCTCTGCTCCTCTTTAGCCACTACTTTTGACAAAGCATCTTGAAATTCAGGTCCATGTAAAGCAACTCGGGTTTCAAGTTCTTTCCTGAAATTATCAAACATATACTTGAGATGTGAACTGCAGGATCTTGCAATGCTGTTTTCATTCATTTCCTTGGTCTTAGTGAACAAGGATAATGAAGTACGTAATAAATGGGATAAATTCCTTCATCTCATAGACAGCTTTTAGTCTTCCATGACTTCCATGCCCTGGTATGAGGAAAATTCTGTTGGCTACTGTTAAAAACACTCAAAGGAACATCCCTACTTTTTAATTCAAATGTTTGTAGAAATTATTCAGCTGTGCTTTTGCTGTTAGCTAGCACTTGTTTGCTTTGCTGTTAACGAACATCTGGAATTGATATTGGAATCAGAGAACAGCCCTGTACAGCCAGACTCCCTCTTTTGCAGTCAGTCATTCGCTTCACCCTCACCCAACAACAGCTGCTATTCACTCAGACCCAAAACCTGAAAAGCAGCAGCAACAGGAACCTAAATGGACAATCTTGAAGCAAACTTACCCTGTACTTTAACACTATTCTGTTCATCTACTTAAAAGCAAAAAAATATAAAATAAAATATCCACTGTCCTTCACATAACATCTTGTGGAGCTTTATGAGGTAATTACTGGAAGTTCTCAAAACACAGCTATCAGATTCTTCCTATCTAAACCTGCAGTTATGTTGGTATCTGAATACATCTTCCCTTGCAAAACTTAGCGAATTTAGCCACCTTATTTTATTAATAACCTTCCTTATTTAATCCTATACCTCATGGTACTTCTTGCTTTAGTTTGCATACATATTTGATTGTATTAGCTGAACACCACAGAACTTAGCCTCAAATATTCTTCAAAAAAAGGGAAATTTTCGAAGATGAAAACAGCCAGGCAAGTAACTCACCCTCCACCCAAAAAGCAATACACTGCAGAAGCTGACTGATTTTTTGGAACACTTTGTATTATCGTAGCATATACAGCTCTTCAGAAAGCAATTCAAACACAATTTCATTTTTATCTGATTATTTCCGCATTACAGATCAAATATTTGAAATAAAGAATTTGGCCATGTAGTAAGACAAGAACCTTTCACACGAAAGGCCGGAAGTTGCCTACATGAACTTACAGGACAGGAATCCACAAGATATTCTTATATGAGCAAGAAACTGTGTGGGAAGATATCTATTTTTTACAAAGATCATCTCTCCCACTAATCAAAAAAATCCAAAACAAACCCAAACAAAAACACACTTGTACTTTCGAACACATTTAAATAAAACATGTTTGCAACATGAGCATCTCTATTAATTTGTGAAAAGAAAATAATGATGCCATACCTTTGCTCCTGCTCTCTTAATACAAGAAGCTCATGTAGTTGTTTTACCTTCTCCTTCTGCTGTCGGACGGATATTCGAAGTAACTGTATTTCTCTTTCATTTGCTGATGCTTTAAGCTCTGCCTCTTGCACCTGTTTCATCTGTGTGGAATTCATAAAGAAAAAGATTTTCTTAAAACTGTAATCTAGTCTTCATGTTTTAAACTAGAATACAAAGGAACAGGTGCTTTCTAAGAGTTTTTTGGTTTGGGTTTTTTGTTTGGTTTTGGTATTACTTTGGTTTTTTCTTAATATATATTGTAACACTTGAAGAAATTTAAGACAAGATGTTTAAAATAAAGTCTTAACTTAACTTACTACAACACAAAAAGCAACCTTAATAAAGAATCAAGGGCATTTACTTAATTTGTAAAGAGCTTCAAGGTGTCCTGCAGAAGTGCATTGGCAGAATGCACGGATTTCCTCAACTAGAAACTCTCATATTATATTACTTACTAGTTTCAAATAAAACATTTTTAGATGCATTCAATGTAACTTTCTTTTTTTAACCCTCCCCTTTTGTAAAAATCTCCATCTTTCTGATTTGTACAGTGTAGAGTTGCTGAACAGAGCTGTTTTCTAACGATTTTACAGAAAATGTAGACTCAGTATAAACACTAGATGGCATACTCCACTTTTTCCGTCCCACGCAAGCTTTTATGAGTAATTCCATTTTATAAACTTAAGTCTTTTAAATACAAAACTCTTTCTGATTCAACACGAAGAAAATGGATATGAAAAAAGTTACAAAAAAGGTTTTGATTACTTATTAAATGGTAATTCAAAATCAGGATACTTCAGAAGACTAAGTTCTCATGTTCTACATGTTAAGCCTTTTCATGGATAGTTTAATGAGTAACTTTTAGACACACCCCACTGTATTCCTGTTGTTTTGTGGAAAGAGAAGCAATTGTATCCTAAATTGAAGCACTTAAAAAATGTCAAGCAAAAACACATTTTGACAAAAATGTCAAGCAAGAACAAGAGAATAGGGTACACATTTAGATGCAGAGTAAACTTACTCATCTTGAATCCCTTCAAGAAGTCATCTAGTAATGCTGACTGAAGGTTTTAAACAGGGGCTACATGGAGTAACCAGAATTTACCACTGAAAGCAATTGCCAGGATGTATGATGAGAAGGCTCGATGAAATATTCTAGAATCTCTTAATCTTGGAATTGATAAAATAGGCCAAAGGTATATTAAAACTGAACATTCAAAAAGAGGATTTAGTTTCTAGAGCATCACAATTATTCTTTGAAACATAATTATTAAAGAGTATTGCTACAGGATCTTAAAGACAGGAACAAAGACCTTGCCTTAAAAAGTTTTGCAGTTAATAAAAACAATGCTACTAGACTTATATCTACAAACTCATTAAAGGTAAAATAAAAACCTCATGCATCAATAAGGTGTTTCCATGCCTGTAGGATAGAAAAAATCACACACACATACACAAATTTGATTGTATTAGCTCTTCTGTTCTCTAAATCACAAAATATAGTACTTTTCAAATTTACAAGCAGATACCTGATCTAAACTGAAGATTCGATAATAGCTCCAGGGTACCTACAGCTAAGGAAGAAATGGAAGAGCCACTCAAGTGCCTAGACAGGAGCCTAAAGTGGAGGGTGTCTGGAATGGTACTTTGCAGTTTGTCTGTCAGCACACGCCCTGATTCTCATTCCTTTCAGGAAACCTGAACAACATCACCTCCCAGAGCACCACACTATCAGTTCATTGACTTTTCAGGATGGATGTGTTAAGATTCAATTTCTGTAAGATCAGTGGCACAGGAATGGGTTAATACAGGAATATAAACAAACAAAAGGAATAGATATTGGAGGACAGTGACAATTCTGCAATTGATTTTTCAGATAGAAATAGTGGCAGTACCTGGTCCAGCATCTTGATGTTATATATTTGTATACTGAACAAAGAGCCTATGACACCAAAAGCATCAAAACCAAAAAATCCCAAACAAAAAAATCACCCAAACTAACCAAAATCTTTAAAGTTGTCAACAATTACCATTTTGTTCTGGTTGCAATGAAAAGCATCTATTTCTTTAGATCAGCAGAACAGAGAACCACCTATTTCCATCCCAGTAGTAAGATCTTTATTTATTTTAGCAAGATTTTTAAAAACTTCTCTTTGTTACACTATATTTTCAGAAAATATCAACTCTCAATGTTAAGTACATAGGACTTGTTCTCCCTTAAGATCACAATTTATAAAATACCTTAAATGACAATTAAAATGGATACCTATTATTAACTACTACTATGTAGAAAAAAAGCCCCAGGTTTTATTGTGGAAAACTCAGACTCATAGCTGCCAAAATCTACTACTTCTTTGTATTCAGGACTATGGTAGCCACCCTGTTGCTATTGCATTATTTACTCATGAAAAATAATTACCTCTATTGCTCGTTGCTGCAATCTCTGTGTCTCCATCTTGGATAGTGTTTCTTCTAAAGCTTGCATGGCCTTCTGATTTTCTGCTTCTTTATTTTTTGCCTGATTTAGCTCATTAGTAAGTCTTTCAGTTTCACCTTTCAACTGTTGGACATCTGCTTGCAGTCTTGCCTTGGTATCTCTCTCTTTCAATATCAATTCCTTTAACCTGAGAATAAACGTAATGAAGTTGTATTAGAAACATTTTACATATAAGTTTGATGCCAAACACATTGAGAAAAAGGCATTAGTAACTGTTGTAGCAACATATCTTGTTTTTTACTGAGTTTCACTATTTGCAGCACTGTCGTATAAAGCTGTTTAAGAAGATATAAACTATTACTGAAGTCATGCATAGCGTTACTATATGCCGCTTCATTTAAAAAAACCTGAAAGGGAGACAACCTCATAGATACATCTTATAGGAAATGACATTCCAGTACGACTTTGCTTTACACAAACTTTGAATCCATTTGTAATTTAATAATTGTCTTCACAAACTCTGAAATATCCTTAAATATTTCATTAATTTTTATATAAGAACTATCCCAATAGAAGAGGAACATAATAACCCTCCTATAGAAAATGGTGTCAATGTAGTTGGGTATAAAATAAAGGTGGGAAGTGAACCTAAAACAAAAAACGGAAAAAGGGGAAATAGTCACAGTCAGTCATGGATGGTATCTTAGGAAGCATGAGGTTTGTTTTTTTCTAAAAGAAAGAAAAGGTGGTTTTGATACATACAATGCAGTTAAGAAAAAGACAGATGGAATAGACATCTCCAAAAATAGGGAGATCTGTTGAAAAAAAGGCTGCTGCTCAGAACACACAAGGATAGTGACAACCATCTCTCTGAAGATGTGCTAGGCCTGCCCTGTACAACACATTGCCTATGGGCCACCTCTGGCCTGCCAGAAACATTTTTTTCTAATGTGCTGTGCAGAGAAAAACAAAGAACACTCTAGGTATACGTGAAAGGGAGGTCGGAAAACAGAAGGCAGAAGTATGATATGGGACAGCTACGAGAGCTTGAACTGAAGGCACAGTTATGATACAGATTGTTTGGGAAGTAATGGCTAGAAATGGAGGAGAGTGGCATACTGGTACTCTTCTATGTCAAGAACAGGAAGAAAGCTGCAGAAAGAAATTTCACTAGGTAATACTGAGAGAAATTCTAGCACTACTTCTTGATGCCTTATTTTCCAAGTATATTGTTTAAAGCTGTTCTCATATCTGAAGCCTACAAAATGATAATTGGAAACTTAAAAATCCCTAACAAACACTTAGACTACAGCATTTTTTCCCTACCTGTCTGTAGTGTATACAGCCATACTCTGAATATTCTTTTCTTCTTTTGCATGCTTCTGTAGCTCACTGACATGCTCTAATAATTTCTTCTCTGCTTGCTCTGCTTTCCACCTCCTTTCTTTCTCCTGATCCAGTTCCTGAATCAGTGCCTTAGCAAGAATGTGATAAGCATCAACTTACTAGGAAACATTCAAGCACAGCCAAAAATGACAAACAATATTTAAAATTGTAGAACATGACTTTTTTGTCTTTCTGGAATTCATGGATGACAGAAGAATGTGTGCATGACCAGGCCAAAAACTCCCATAAAAGTGAAATAAAATACATCCTCTCCCAGCTGACACTACAAGAACTCCAATACTTTTGATACCATCTACATGCAATTATTTTTGTCACCTCCAGTTTTAGTTTGACCAGGAGACATATGTTTGGCTTCAGGTGAAGATATATTCATACTTAACTTGAAATGATGCAAAACGTACTTGGTATGTTGATTCCTCTACAGGATTTAAATTACATTCTTCTACTTTTCCCATATTGCTCTGTATTCCAGTTAGTACTTCAGCTTTTCTTCCCACTACTTTCAAATAAGAGTCTTTCTGACTGGAATGTGGACACTTTGAGGAACTCTTCTTCTCTTCCCTAAATGCAGAGTTTAAACAGTAACAGGAGATTCAGACAGTTTTAAATGAAAAAATTTTACAGTTCTGTGCAGTGGCTCAATATTAGAGAGTTCAAAACCATTTAGAAAATAATTTGCAATCAGACCATAGCAGAAACAGCTAAATTCAAATATTCAGCTCTAAAAAGATACTTATAACTAGTAGATGCTATCTAAAACCATCTCATGGTCACACAGACATGAAATAATTTTAGAAGAGTAGAGTACTTGTAGAACTGCAGTCACTGACTGAACTAATATATTCCAATTTGTATTGTCTTCTACTCATCACTTCTGATATTTTCTATATAAATCAAACAAATCACTATGGCATCCTCAGCTTCATCAACAATATATATTCTTGACCATTGTTCTGACACCATGAATCTTCTATATTTATTTTTTAATTACTCAGTTCCATCGATGGAGAAATATTTTGTCACCACAATTTAAAATAAAGATGGAAATATAAGCTGTTAGAATTTTGAAAGTGTTTGTTTTGGAATCTTCAGTTCAATTTCCTTCTCACCTCAAGACAGTACCTGCTCATATGGAGAAACAATTGAATGAAGCCTCAGTAGCTACTCATTTTCAGGGCATTATTAACTGAGCTGATTTACTCAACCTACTACTTTCACCGAAATGTTTCAAGTTGAAACTACGTTCTCGCTGACAATATTCAGTTTAATTCATTTTGGCTTTATATGGTAAACATTGGGATACCTATCAGTTATTTTCTTCTTTAGATGACTTGCATGATATTTCTTAGATAAGGTAGTTTTATGGAAAGTGGAGATCTTGCTTCCTTTCATGACCTTTCTGTTGTTCTCTTTTCCACTCTCGTTTTCACTCTCAGAAGTTGGATCTGTGTCTCTCTTAGCTTTGAGAGCACTTGGAGCAGCTTCCTGTCTTGAACTATCAGATACCTAAGAAGAGATCAAAATTTTAGATACAAATTATACAATTTCAGATTGGCTTATTTCTAACGCTTATTCAGGTGCTATTTTTAAAAAAAGTTCACACCAAATAATTTTGATAAAAACCAAATAATTGTTTCACATTTTTTACTTTTACAATCCATTCCCTTCCTGCTAAAATATTTTGTTGTTTTAAAGCTATAGTAAAATACTTGCAAACATATAGTTGTTTCTTTTTGAAATACCTGAAGTTTGGTAAAATCCTTGAGCATAAAAGGTTGGTGAAAAACATAAAACAAACACAGCACTTAAAACCAAAAAAGCCTTACAAACACCACCACCAAACAAACCTGACAAACTTATATTATCTATATTAACAAAACAAACTGTATTACCTTCCAAATATATCAGACTAAGTTGACCTATTGGTGAAATTAATTTTCACCAACTGTATAATCCAGGAATTTTGGTGCATTTTGTGTTTCACTCTGGTTCAGTTACTACACTGATGGCTTCAGGGTAAAAAAAAAAATTTTTCTAATATAACATGATCAGATATCTCTGCTAGTCCCATACACTATGTTTTTTATTCTGTATGGAAGTTGTAATGATTCAAAGTGCAATCCTCAGTTTTAAAGACTTGGTTTTATTTTATTCCCAGCTTCTCAAAACGATTAAGAGCACAGTCAGCCCATACATACAAGTAGAAATACTCTAGAGTCTGGTTCAGCAAATTTTTCATTATCAGAAAGGCACACCTTATCTTACAAACAAAACTTGCTGTGCAAACACAAAAACAATCACCTTTTGCAGTATCTGTAAAATCTGATCTTCTATTTTTTTAATCCTTATCTCGCTGTGTATTTTATCAAGCTCAGTCTTCTCTGGTTCCGAAGACGAGACAAGCTCTGTGGAGGAGCTGGTGGCACCTTGCTCTTGTTTCCTTGCACGTTGCCGAAACTGAGCCAGTGCCTGGTCGATGTGGGGTGTCGCCAGCGGTAAGGGAACAGAGTTCTATCAGAACAAAAGACAACCCTTGTAGCATTAATATGTTGCATGACTATAAAAATAGAATGTATAATTTTTAAAACCAGTACACACAAACTATGGCACCTGATCTCTGGATGAAGGGCACCCAGATGAAACCAAAGAGCCAATAATGTCTTCTAAACATTGCAAATCTGAACAGTTTTCTTCTGCCAGGTCCACTGATTCGCCAGAAATATTTCTTCCGTCTAAAGCTGTTAGCTGGGGCAATGACTGAAGAAGAGTTTCTCTATAACCTTGAGAAAAAGACCACATTTAAATTTAAATCAACCTCCCAAGGTACTACCTAATGTATTTTAGGTACCTTGTAATCGTAAACGATTAATTGCATTTTTAATGTAAGAAAAAAATGTAGTGAGTTATCTACAATTGTCTCACCTTTCCCCACCCATGACTCTCAACAGACAACATTACAATTTAAATCAACTGGGAAGCTGCCTGCCTAGTCCTGATCTACACAGGGATTTTCCAACCACCATCAGCACACTGCAATCACACAGATAACCTTTCAACATCAGCCTGCTGCACCCAAACAGCTGTACCAAATGGAAGGGTAGACAAAGGTAATGGAAAAGAAAGTTCTGAAAGGGCTTAGACAATGTCATCCCTTGTCAGTGAATGAAATAAGGCTTTATGAAACTGTAAAGCACTGAAGTTAGTATTTTTAATTTATTAGAATTTGGGCTGCTGAACACTGCAGTTTTGAAAGTGCCACCAAAGACATAGATATGAAGAAGTATGTAAACACTTGCAGAAGAAAACTAGTGGCATTTTCTAAGTTAATCCGGTAACTTTAATAGACCTGTTACTGTAGTGCCTGAATGTATTTGTAAAACATGATGGGTGCATTTGAAAACATTACTTAAAACCTTATCTGGCTTTCCTCAATTACCTCTGATGTTTCTTTCTAACTGTACATACGTTACACCTGTATCAGCTGTATGCTCATGATATGGCTGCTATTTTGTATTATTGTAATTCCTAATGTTATCCTCTTAGTAATGAAATTATCTTTGAGCTATCGCAAAAATATCAATCTTCTACCTTTCTCTAAGATATTTTCCCCTCTCACAAACAAAACAAAAAAGGGTACAAAAATATAAGATGTTACAATTTAACTTGTTTGAACTAAGAGTGCAACATTTTAATGGCCTGAAAAACCTACCCCAAAGCAGAAGCTCTAATGCAACTGAAAGTGATGTATCCACGTGTATTCTCCAACTTGTCTCCATGCTGCCTAGTGAAATACCTGCCACCTATTTGGATGAAAACGCTAATTACTGCAGAGGATTCTAGAGTCTGTCACTGCTAACCTAAGCAGGGGGAAAAGGAAAAGCTACTGATCTTTCTCGGTTGCCTCTGTCAGTAGCAGACTATCTGCTTCCTGTGCCTGCCCTCTGTCTATGCAGTTCAATGTCTCTATGTAGATTCTTTGAATTCTCCACCTATCCAGCTTATAATATTAACACTCCTGTCCTTCCATTAGACCATGTCCTCAGAGCTCCATCCTACTTGGCTTTGAAAACTTCCAGGGATGGGGCATCCACAACCCCTGTGTTCAAGTGCCTCACCACCCTTCAGAGTAAAGCGTTTTTTCGTAACACCTAATCTAAACCTACTCCAGTTTGAAGCCATTTCCCCTTGTGCTGTCACTACATGCCCTTGGAAATAGCCTCTGTCCTTTTTGTAGACTCCTCTCAGGTACTGCAAAGATACAATTAGGTCAGCCTGAAGCCTTCTCTTCTACAGGCTGAACAATCCCAATTCTCTCAGCCTTTCCTCATAGGAAAGGTGCTGCATCCCTCTAATCATCTTGGTGGCCCTTCTCTGGACTCACAAGTAAAAATACTGAGCCTTATCAAAGCATACAAGTTACAATTTTGAGAATATGCCACAGGGAAAAAAAGAAGATTTTTTTAAAATGGAAAATTAATTAATTTTGACAGAGTTTAGATTTCTGCAGGCTGGCCAGCTTATGAATGTGCAAGCTCCAGAATATGGCTCACAGCTTAAAGGAAATCACTGACCTAATGAGCACAAAGTATCTACATAAGACCCATACCTGCTGTGTGACAAACTGGATTGGCTTTCCCATTTCTTTCCAGGGTGAGGTTCGTCAAACAGCGCAGCCCCTTTGTGCACCCAAGTAAGTGATTAATATTGCTTATACAGTTGCTGTGAAGGTCAATGTGGCTAATCTTATGTCTGGTTCCATGTAGGGATCGAAATCCTGGAAATTTCAGAAAAAAAGCCCAAACAACCACAAACTAATATTTTCTGCTACAGTTCTAGACTATGGGGTTTAGAACAAATGGCATCTTGCTAAAAAATATTCAGTAAATAACATATCAAAACTGAAAATGAGGGAACAACACTTGCTCCATATCCTTGCCTACATATGTTAATTACCTATGCTACTCTACCACAAAGTACAACACTTAAGCTAGTTATGTCAGCTAACCTTAAAGAAACAGATTAATCTCTGACTGTTAAAAATTATGTAAAAATAAACATTTTCCTTGAAGTTTCATTTTATAACTCAGCTCGTTAACAAAATTGTTACCAATGTTCTTTTAACTTTTCATTACAAGTTCTCTTGATTTTGTAGCATAAAATCTTACAAGCAACAACTGACCATTTCAACAAAGAGATATAGAAGAGAACTTCCATATAATATGTAAAGTTGCATTTCTGTTCTCTAAAATGAAAGGTATGAATATTTTGGAAGTAAGTTTGAAATGTTTACTGTACTGCTTTCTGAATAAGCTTGGCCTCACCAAACACAGAAGAATAAATTCCAGTTAAGAACAATCTTTGGTATTAGAAACTTGAAAGCTGAGAGGAGCAGTAATTGCCACCTTTATTAGAATTATTCAGTGAATTAGCACTTGAAGTGATAGAAACTTCTCAAAATACAATTGGTCATGTTTTTCAAAATTAAAGTGAGACAAATGCTTTGTACTGCACAGCACATGACAAAGTCACTTACCAGAGAGATCATGTATGCGATTATATGACAAGTTTAGCATAGTTAAATTAAAGAGTTTTTCCAGTCCTGAACAAAATGAGGAAAAATAGAAACAGTATTATTTTCAGAAGAATGCTCTGCTTTCATCTAATTCAAAGCTTGCAAAGTGTCCCTTTAGAGATCGTAACTACGAATTATGACATTAAACTATAATCATAATATAAAAATCAGATTTTCCTTCTAAATTGAGGCATTTTGCTATGATAAGGTTTATGAAGACTATATATACTCATCTTAAAATTTACTTTATGAAATAGTTAACATTCTAACTCATACTAACTTGGTATAACCTTAATTATATGCAAACATTCCAGATGTAAACTTTAAGACGACTCTTAGAAAACCTCTGTAACTTGCTAAATGGACAGAAATAAACATTGCAGACCCTCCACTTTGGTTAGCAGGTTACAGGACAAGCTCAGGGTGCGCAGCTTAGCCAGGGAACCGAGCCCCTCGATGCGGCGGATCTGGTTTGATGACAGATCCAAGTGCTGCAAGTTCCGGAGGTGGTCGAGCCCTTGGATCCTGGCGATGAGGTTACAGTGGGCGTTGAGCGAGTGCAGGTCCGAGCTCAGGCACACATCCAGCAAGCTGCGGAGAGAGGCGTCCGCCGTCAGCCGGGCAGCTCCGCCCCGCGCCACGGGCCGCCCTCTGCACCGCGGGCCGTCCGCACTCACCTCTTAACGCCCTTATCCATGAGGCTGAGCTCGCCGCGGACCCCCGCCATCCCGCCGGGCCCCCGCGCAGGCCGTACCTCGCTTCAAACCTCGCTCGTCTCCCACGGCAGCGCTCCCTGCCTCACGCCGACACATAAACGCCTCGCGGCCCCGCCTCACGGCCGGGAGACAAACNGGTCCGCGCAGCGCGGGCCAGCCTGGGGATGGGCCCCCGGCCTCCGCTGAGCTACCCCGCCGCCTCCGGTGGGCTCCCCGCCGCCTTCTGCCCCTCCCCGACGCTTCCTGCCGCCTTCTGCCGCTCCCTGCCTCTAGAGCCGTAACGCTCCCTTGCGCTTCCCGCCGCTTCCTGCCATCGGCCCAGGAAGGGGCCGGGTTTATACACCGGAACGCTTTGAATTCTTCTCGGGGAGATGTTGTGAGGTTTTGGTGTTTTTTAGAGCTCGCACGGTGTTAAGAGTTTGACAGAATCACAGAATATGCCGAGTTGGAAGGAACACGCAGGGATCATCGATGACCATCCCTAAGAGTCACACCGTGTGCCTGAGAGCACTGTGCAACTCTGTCAGGCTTGGAACTGTGACCGCTTCCCTAGGGAGCCTGATCCCGTGCCCGACCACCGAGTGATAATCTCTGTGAGGTTTTCTGAGATCAGGCAGCTTTGTCAGAAGTAAAAAATCCTTATTCATCTGCTGCTTGGGAGATTTTGTAAATGCCTTTGTTGTACTAGAAATCGTACTTTAGGATGATCAATGAAAAAAGTCAGTTGCATCTGTAATTTAGGATGCCATTTAGCGTGACATTGATTTTGTTTTAAACTAGTGATCCAAATCCAGCTGTACTTGGCAGAACACATAAAGACTTGGAAGACTGCTGGATATCAAAAAATATGTGAGCATTCACGGAGAAGGAGACTCAGAAAAGACACAAATAAATCAGGAAATTACATATTTTAACCATTTAAAACATATGTCATACTGAATTTCCCGATCATGAATACTAGAGAATTAATATTTGAATTATTATGAATTACTAATAATGCATAGTAAATGCATACTTAAATACATACTACAATTTTTGAAATTAATAAATACAATTTAAAATGCATGTAAGTTTTAGTAAGTAGAGGTGTGCTTCTTGCAGAACTACAATTTTTGTAATCCGTAAGGTGAAAGTATTTAGGGAGTACGGAGAGAGAGATTTGGAGAAGATGGAAGGATTTTCTTATGGTTATAAGCTGCTCTGGAGCCATAGATTCTGTCACTGACCATGCTGCAAAGCTTCTGTGTGGGGAAGGAAATGACTTTAGCTAAGTCATTGAAACAATTAAAATAACAGTCTGTGCACATGCCTATTTTAGCCAAAGGTTTTTTACATGATGGCATATCATATAAACTAACTTTTCAGATGAATTTATTTTGTATTTGAGTGAAAATCCTGATGTTCAGGACTGGCATGAACCACTGTGTCTTTCAAGCTGGCCCCTGCAAAATCATGAGTTTTGTTCACTGCACTGCCGAGCTTTGACCTGCAGGACAAAACTGGTTCTGCAACTTGACTGACAAAATGTAAGAACTTTTCAGTTTTGAGTTTGGAGATTTACACAACATTTAGGGTCCATGTTGAGCTTCGTTTCAGTTAGTTTTCTTCTTTCTGCCCATTTTTCTCTACATCTTCTAAAAAGAAAAAATGCATTTTTTTGGTACAAAAGTAATTGGTTTATGATATCTCCACATCTGACTGAAGAGAAGCTCCTAACACAAAGTATACCACAGATTGATAAATATGTAGAAAAATCAGTGCCCACACCTTAAAAGATACATGCCACACTGGTGGGAACTTTCATCCTTCATTTTTCTGTTCCACAGCTCCCCTGCAGACAATGAAAATTTTGATAGAGCTTCTTTCCCTCACAGCAGTGTCCGAAGATTAATTCCATCTTAGAACGTGCCTGAGTACTATTCTAATAATGAGTGCTCAGGAAAAAACTGGGAATAAAACTGGTAATTTTCTTTCTTGGGAGGTGTTTAATAAGTGAAGTATAAACAAGCTCCAATATACCCAGTGACTGATGAGGTTTTGGCAAAACATACTGGTGATCATTGATTATCACTTTCCATTTTATATATGGACAGTGGAAAAGTGCCAGGCTATTCACCTAATGCCCATGTCACTGTCAATAATACAAGGACGGTTGATTTCTTTCCTCATGCTGCCATATCCTTCCTCTTTCCTTAGGGCTGATGTAGAAGTCACATTTACTCACCTCTGTGGTTGTCTCTGAAGATGTACATAAAACAAATTGAAATCTGTTGATGAAAATCATCTGAGAAATGAGCATTTGCTGTGCATTATTTTTTCTGCTGTTTTCTTTAAAAATGCCTGCAGACCTTAATAATTTCTGAAGTACATATTAAACCAACATGTACATGATTTGCCAGTGCTTCTTGAAGTATTTGGTTAATCATCTTCACACAGGAGACACCAAAACCCAAAGTATGCTCTCTTTCCTGAATGATTAAGCCAAGCTTCCCATAACATTTCACTTGCAAGTAAAGCCATGACAGACTGCTAAAAACAAAGTGAAATCTGCTGTGAAAAAAAAAAACAACCAGAAAAGAAATGAGAAAAGGAGAAAACAATGACCCCGAAGATGTGCAAAGAAAAGAAGAAGCCAAAATGCAACTCAAAAAAAATATAGGCTATTTTAATGGGATAAGTTTTATTATAGGATCAATTGTTGGAGCAGGGATCTTCGTGTCTCCCACAGGGGTGTTAAAACATTCCTTACTCAATGTTGGTGTTGCACTAATGATCTGGACTGCATCTGGACTGGTTTCTCTGATGGGTGCCCTCTGCTATGCGGAGCTGGGAACCACTCTGCCCTTCTCTGGAGGAGAATACAGCCATATTAAAAGGGGCCTTGGATCCCTACCCGCCTTTGTGTTTATCTGGACGTCAACCTTTACCAAGCCAGCGTCAAATGCTGCTCGAGCCTTGCTGTTTGCTGAATACGCTGCCCAGCCCTTCTATGGCATTTGCCCTGCACCAGATGTGCTGAAGAAATGCCTGGCCTTGGCTGTTCTCTGGTCCCTGGGGGTTTTGAATGGCCTCAGCGTCAAAATGGCTGTGTGGGTGCAGACAGTTTTCACTCTGCTGAAGATGATGGCCTTGTCCGTGATTGCTGTTGGTGGCATAGTTCTCCTTGTTGCCAGGCAGAAGGAGAGCCTGGCCAGGTTTGAGGACATGTTCGACTCAGAGATCCCCAACGCCTCACAGGTGGCTGAAGCCTTCTTCCAAGGACTGTACGCCTACGGCGGCTGGTGGTCCCTCAACTACATGGCAGGTATTCTGCCCCTCTTTGTTAATTTAGTTCTGCAGTTCTCCTTCTTGTGTTCCTCAGCTTGTTTTGGGAGAACTTTTCTCTGCTTCCAGACCACAGGGTCCTTCACGTTTTACATGAGTGTTTGTTGGGGCTGGTAGAAGAGGTATTGTTCTTCTCTGGGGAAGATTCCTGCTTTTTGTTCCGAATCAAGCTGACATTTCCAGGGGAGTACAAGAGAAATCAAAATAGTTAACTTAAAATCTCGTGTATAAACAGAATATTTCATATCTTTAAAATTTGCATTTTGTCTTTCTCAGTGTCCATGTCAGCATACTTTTAGGAAAGTGTTAAGTTATCCATGCCAAACTATATGTGCATATATAATTGCTACTTAAATATCAGTGCCTTATATGAGGTTATGCAGCTGGTTTGTACATGGACTAATTAATTTTGAATTTTGTTAGAATGTAGTAATTTTATGGGATATATTTTCTTGGGAAAATAGACTTTTGAAGTCTAATAGAAGGTAAAGAGAAATCTAAGGAAAGTGGCATAAATTTTTTTATAGAATTTGTACTCAATTTTAACATTCAAAAGCTTTTTGATTATCTATTTACTTACCCCATTCTGTATCTGCTGACATGTGGCAGTAATGAATGAGCATTTTTTCATGAAAGCTACAGAGATGATGTTCATAATGTTAGTTATTCACGTCACAAGTTAAATTAATAGTGTTTTGTAATATCATCAGATTTGTGGAATTATGTTTTAAGCAAGTGGATTTTGCTGTTATATCTTTAATCATTTGTATCCATTGACCTCTATCATGTAAAATATTAAATAAGCTGAATGTGTTAAATGCATAACACAAAGTTCAGTGGTAAGGACAGTGTGAAAATTTGGTTAATATTTAAAAAACTGACTGTTACTTTTATAATCCAGGTACTCCCTCCAGCTTTAAAAATAGGCTGCAAATTAAAAAAAGTGATATGAATCAGGAAAGTATGGGTTTGAAACATTAGGGATTTCTTAAAGACAAGCACTTGGCTTTATAAGCCTGAGAAAATACAAGACTTATGGTAAAATACTGATTTATTTTCTGATCAGTTAGCAGTACTAAGAAATGCCATACACTGGGCAGCACAGCTGTTTAGACAGATCTAACCTATGCAATAGTTCTGAACCTAACTGAGTTCCCTATTCTTCAACAATAAACACAGAAACTTCATTTCTGTGAGCTTCAGCTAATGGATCAGGTGCCAACTGGATGGCAAGGCTGTACCAAGCAACAAAATAAATGGAAAGATAAATGATAAATTTAAATTGGCAGTTTTGGTGATTATCATCTTCTGAGCTCAGAATTATTAAGTTCATTTCTTACATTTGAAATAAATCCCAAATTCTCTGATAGTATCTGAATTCCACTGTTGTAGTCCTTCAGTCCTGTGTCTGTGCACTACAGCTGGCACAGGGATCATGGCTCAAGGCTGATGTCCTGAGCAGAAGATAGAAATCAAGCATGAAGGCCAAAATGGATTTCTGTCTCCTAAAAGTTTAAATAAGCTGCACGTTTGACTTTTCAATTCTTCCCTCTTGTCAGTTATTTGCTGGTAATACTCAGGAAATTGTCTGTAAATGCTGAGGGAAACGGGAAGTGGAGCGGGAACGAGGAAGGAGTGAAAGAGATGAAAAAGAACTTTTTTGTTTGAGATAAGGGTGATTGATGTTATGCTTCAAGAAACCAGCTCCATCTTTGCTGGGACTACAACATGCTCAGGAATGTGTGTCAGTGCCTGAGTTGTTCACCTGAAAAATTTGGGTTTTTTTCTTGTTTGGTAAGAGTAGTTTTAAGGTATCAGACTTAGCACTAAACAGTTTTCGTCCACCATCTTTGCCCAGAAAAGATAATAATAATCAGAATCCATCTGGGAATGTCCCCCTTTTATAGCCACTGCAGTATTGCTCTTATGTCTATACCTTCAGTCTTTTCTGTTACTTTTTCTGGTATTTCTTGATATAAGAGCAAAGAGAAAGGTTTTGGGTAGCAATAGGCAAATATGCTCAGAAAGTTTCAGATCAGGACTCATGAGGTGATGTAAAAATAAATACTGTAACTTTAGAGTTTCATGTTTAAGCTAGTGATTTTCAAGTAAGGCTACTTGAAAATTTCCTACCAAGTCAGTTTCTAATGTAAATAAAATATGTGCATAATCAAATCAAAGAGAAATTATCACTCCTTTTGTCATTTTTTTAATCAATCAGCTCTTCATCCAGCTCTCCTTCCACAAAAGTTAAAAAATAGCTAAATAAAAATAAGTTGTTTAAGAATCTTTGATATTAACCTATTTGAGAATCACTGTAGGACTTCACAAGCAGAGAATTTAGCAACCATGATTAGGGATTGGGGCAGGTCTTTGGTATCAGTCTTGTTAAACTCTGCACAGCTTCACCACTCAAAAACGCTTGCAGAAGCTACACTACTTGCTTCATTTGTTGTTTTAAATTGTATTTTTCAGAGGAGATGAAAAGCCCCAGCAGAAATATTCCCTTAACTGTGATGACTGCTGTTCCTGCAGTAATTGTTTTTTATTTACTGGTGAATGTCTCATATCTGACTGTCCTCACACCTAAGGAAATTGTCTCCTCAGGTATGAATTTAATATTTTTTTAATTAAAAAGGAGTGGCCTATCAGCATATCCATCAGTTGTCAATGTACTGGGTTACTTCTGCTCACCTAACTTCACAGCCCAGAAATTTGGGTTCATTCTCTTTTAACAGAGAAGTCTTCTTTAATTTTACTGTATGACACAAGTTGGACTGAATGTGGGCAGATTGTTGAAATTGTTGGCTTTTCCCTACACTGTCTAAAAAGAAATCAGAAGTGTATTAAAACCTTGGTCATGCCAGGGACCAAGGAGTTAATTTTCTTTCCTTACCCATGTGTGTGTGTTTGTGATGCAGGTGAGACGCAACTCACTCCTGCTGGGCAGTCCATGACTGTGGTATTGGTCCCAGCAGGTTTCCCTGGCCTGCTCTGGCAGGCAGCAACTCCTTGCTATCATCCTCCCAGGAAATGTTTAGCTCCTGAATGAAATACCCTTAGGAGTGGATTAGTGTTTGACTACTGCAATGAAAAAACAGGCATTGCTGGTAAATAATAGGTGTTTCTTGTATTTTACGTTTTGTTCCTGTTGAGTCTGTCAGTTATTCAGAACATGGTGCTTGTACTACACTAAATCTTTGCTTTCTTGCAGTTGCTGTGGCAGTCACTTGGGCTGATCGAGTAATCCCCTCTGTTGCCTGGATCATTCCTCTCTCTGTTGCTGTCTCAATATTTGGTGCCCTCAACAGCAGCATGTTCACACTCGGTCGATTAAGCTATGCTGGGAGTCAGTCAGGACATTTACCTGTTTTAATATCCATGCTTAATGTCCATTCCTGTACTCCAGTACCAGCCATGATTTTTTCAACCACCATTGCATCCATTTTTATCATCCCCTCTGACCTTATTATGTTAACAAATTACTTTGGATTTTCCACCTGGCTTATGATTGGACTGACTTGTGCAAGCCTGATTGTACTTCGATTCCGGGAACCTCATCTACATCGACCATACAAAGTAAATGGACCTAAGCTGCAAAATATTTCTATTGATTTTTTTTTGAGTCATGGGTAGCATGCAAAAGTTACAGAACAAGTGCAAATCAAAAGTGGATAGTCACAAAAATACAAATAATAATCTCAATGCTTAGAGCCTTATGTGAAAATTTTGCTTCCCTATAAAAAGAAGAGAAACAAACAGATGGTCCCTGCCCCAGCGAACTTGCACTTGAAAACAGGAGATGGTTCTATGCAGAATGGGGGAGATGTGCAAACAATGTGGAACCATGACAATGTGGAGCAGTAACAAGAACAGTGTAGGACCCATTGCCATTCACAGTTAATGCTCTCATCTTTCCTGACACAATCAGAGGCATGAAGGATAGGTTGAATTTCCTTTTACTCTAGCAGTCAGAAAGCTGGGTTAGAAGTGTACACTTATTGTGAAGGCTTCTGGGCATCCAGCCCTCAGTGACCTGTAGGAACCCACAATATCATATGCGAACAAATGGATTTCCAGTACTGCCTATCTATCCCCCTTGACAATAGAAGGAGCCTAAACAAATATTTTTGAAAAGATGCCTTTCTTATAGGCAATTTGAGTCAGATGACTCTCGTCCTGGGTGAATTTATAGCAGCATGGGAAATGGTACTCTATTGGGGCAAAGAACATGTTGTTGCTCTTAGGAATGAGGCATAAAATCACTGTTGATTGGTTCATTTATTTCCTAAACTACTTCTTTTCTTTCTCTTACAGGTGTTTTTACCAGTTCCATTTGTGATGGTGGCAATGTCTTTCTTCCTAGTTCTAGCTCCCATAGTCTGGTCTCCAAACCTGCAATATGTTTACGCTTTCCTGTTTATGCTGGGAAGTCTTATTGTTTATCTGCCTTTTGTACATTTTAAATTGCATTTTGCATTTCTTGATAAAATTACTTGCCACTTACAGCTCCTGTTAGAAGTCTGTCCTGCTGATGCATCTGCTGAGGGCAAATGTGAATAATGGCAGATGTTTAATCCCAGTACAACTACGAGCCAACAGAGGATTTTGTTTAACTGAGACTGTAAACAGTATAATTTAGATGTTGGTGTGATATATAGGTGTGTATGCATGCATACATATATATATATGTATACACATATATTGCAAACATGCACATATATGTATGTATGTATAGGCATTAGCATAGCAAGTTAATATGTATATATTTTTGTGTCTGTTTGTATAAATACATAAATGTACATATATACTAATTTAATAGGTGCAAGGGATCTCTCTTAAACTTGCAAAATCTATACAATGCTCTCTCTTGCTCCTGAAAACAGTTAAAAGTTTTATATAGTCTTGCAATGATAGAAATAAGACTCAATCACAGCACAAATAATTATCAATATTATCATACAAGAAGTGATACCTACTTTATAGCATCATTATATAAATATACTTTTGGAATTTGAACTAAATTGTCTGGATTATTCTTAGTTTGCAGTAGGTCATTTGTTAGAACTTCTGGTTTTAAAAGCTTTCTATTTTCCTCTGCTACTTTTTTTTGGAATGAATTTATTTTTAATAAAAGCCTTTGAAGAATATTATAAAGTTGACTGAGATCTTTTTAAATCCCAAGAAGACTGTACATGGTGTGTTGCAGTGTGCTGTTGGCCAGGTTTTGGTTTTTCCTCATGGCCAGGTACTGCTGTCTCTCCCCTCCTCCCCACAGTATCTGGTTTCCCCCAGGAGGGCTCTGTATTTCGCAATCCTATACAAAGCCCGCCAAATTCAAGCCCTGCACTCCTTCCCATATGATGTTTGTACCCTCCTCCGCCCCCTCATGTTGGTATATATGTAACTGTAACTCCCTGTGCCTGTGCTTCCCTGGCAGGATCCTGGTTCCCGACTAAACCATCTGGGAAGCCCCTCCGCTTGTCTCTCCTTCCTCGGCATGCCTGTACTATCGGTAGGTTACGGGAAATCTTGCTGGACCTTCACCAGACCTCCCGAACCTCTGGAGGAGCCTGGCCAGCCCCTGGAACTGCGAGCGGACACCTGGTGCCCCCGCCGCCAGCATCATGGCAATGGTGCATCTTAGCTATTTTAGAACATCACATACAAATTCAAGGTGAAATGTCACAAAGCATTAAGTAAGGCAATAAGAATAGTTTATCCTTTTCATTACAGAAATAAAAACTAAAGATATGTAGATTCTGAAATAAATGAAATAAAATGAAGGCCCAGCGGGGCAAGTTTATTAAAAAGAATCAAAAATACAAAGAAGGACAACGAGGTGGCAGAACACGGAGGGGGAGTAGCCCCCTCCAGACCCAGAGACGGGAGGACCTCACTGTGAGAGGCAATCACAGGAGGAGGACCAATCTTTAGGCTGACAGCATCTTTTAAAGCCTCACTTGGGCTCTCTCATTGGCCAGTCTGTTAGAAGTCCTCTGGCGATACAGTCCATTGGCTGGTGTTTCCCACTCCTAGGATGGTGATAGGCTCGTTACTAGGGGCATCCCACTCCCCTCATGGATCGGTGTGTGGTTGGTGGGCTGCTTGGACTGCAGGGGGACCGTTGATTGGTTGATGAAGTTGTCAGTTGAAGTTCAAGTGTCCTGGGCTCTCTATACTGCCATCTCATGGCTATCTTTTGTAACTGCCTCCTCATTCAAGGGAAAGGAGACCTTACGTGGTACAGCTTTTAACCATATCAAGAACTTGTACAACTGAACGTAACACTTTTCCTAACTAACCCCGTACATCCCGAATAACTCCCTGAAAACGCCTAAACTATAAAAACACTTATAACAATTCCTTTACTAAATTGTTTACATCTTAGCATTAATATTATTTTATTCCTTGCTTTCTTTTTGGTGTTATTGAGAAACAAGAGCCTTTTTAGGCCTCTTCACTTTCATTTTTATTTTGTTTATGAAAGCAAGATAAATGAATTCTTTTTTATTCTGATAATTGGGCCATATTAATTTAATGGAATATTTAATCTTAAAAACGAATAGCCAGTACATAAGAAACATCAAGTATGTAGGTGATTAATCTGTTAATATATGCTGATATTTTTAGAATTACAACAGAATTACAAATATAAAGTGGTTTTCCAAATATGTCAATGAAAGCTCAGAAACATAACCAGTAGATGGCCCCAGCCTAACATGGCTCTTACACTGTGATCTGTGGTTTGATGGAGGTTGTGTTGGTGAAACTGTCTTACAGGGCATTGTGTTATAACACAGAAGAATGAAAAAAATCCTGCTACAATATTGGATTCACTGATATACAAAAATTTTAGAGATCAGAGTGATAGCTAAAGAATTATTCATAGCTACCCAAAGTCTAGAGTGCTGATCAATAAAGCCAGAAATCAACCTAAGGTTTAAGAGGATTTGACTTTGCACTGAAATGAGCCCCCAAATGAAAACAAATACATGAAGCAAGTGGCTTTTCTCAAGGTGATAATGTACACAAAATGAAAATCTGAAAAAAAATTTATACCTTTGAAAATGCTGTAGGAGGAAAGGTTCATACAAGCGAGGAGTGCAGTGTATACAGCTAAGCTGGAGACTGGATCCTGCTGAAAGCAAGGAGGGAATCAATGTTTAATTTCACTTCATAGTGCTGTTGGAAAAACATTCCTCTTGCTTTTTAAATTTAAAAAAAATCACGAGACTCATTGACATTGTAGAGAAGTAATATTTTAAGAACTCAATTGTAAGAGGAAGAAAGGATTTTACTGTGTCCAAAGCATCCATCCGTGATTTTTAAATGCAGGCATGGAAGTGCCACAGATTTTCAACTGTTCTTGATCAAGTAATTTATTTAAACCTATATTTTAATATGTAAAAGAAAAGTGGAAGTCATAAGGAAAAGAAGTGTATGTAACAATACTGTGTTGTAGAGCAGATGATTAGGAAAAGCAAGCATCAGGGGGAAGTTGCTCAATTGGGTGTGTTATTTCCATGTAAGTTCTTGTCATTGTGTCAACTATCTAGGTCCATAACGAGTTGGGTACCTACTGATTGCATATGTCAGGGTATGTTTGGGTAATTGGAGCATGTATTTGTTAATGATACAATCTTCAAATATAGAGATTTAGCAGTTTCAACAAATCAGGGAACTCAGGAGCCCCAATAAAATGTAATATGAAATAAATTGCATTTATGTCTCTTTCTGGAATGTGAAGTAGATAGTTTTTATTTTAACAAAACTCTAGGAAATAGCACATAAACTGGCATGTATAAGATGAGAACATTTACAATAGGTCAGAATTAAAAATATCCATGCAAGCTTAAGCCCCTCTGCAAAGGCATCTTTCAATGGCCTTGCATTGTCAGATCATAAACTCTTTTTTCTATATACCCTTACCTCATTTAGTGGGTAGAATGTGTGGTGCTAAATAATTCACTATTACTTTCTTCCCATTTCAACATGTGATCTTGAATTTTGTTTATCACGCTCTGCTCAAATGCTGCTCTTGATAGACATTGTTGATCTCTTACAGACTTTTCTATGGTGTTCCTCATGACAGCTCCTAAGCACTTCACAAACAATCACTAATTTTTCTTGCCTCTCAGGAGCTGCATCAATGGTATCATCCTTTCTTGCTGAAAGTAAGTTAAGCTGATGTGTAAGTTGCACAACAAATTCATTTAATGATGTTCCCTGAGATTCTTCAATTCACATCAAATACCTGGGTGGAGAACCACTGATGGAGATTCAAGTCCTAGTATGGATGCTTCTTTATCAGAGGAGGCAGGGCAAAGAGCCAGGGAATTGGTGAACATACGTCTTGTATGGCTATTCAGACACTATATACAGTTTCCATTTCCATTCATTCGCGCTTTTAGATGAAAATGAAGTATGGTCAAAATTGCTCACTAACTTTGGATGCCTAAGATGGGGTACCTTAGAGCTGACTTTTCATAGTAATTAGTAAAACCAGACTCCCTATAATCCCCCGGAATTAAGTTCCAAGAATACTACAAAAAGGAAAGAAGGACAAAATATCACAGTCACTTTGGTTTAGATGAATAGCTGGTTATCCTTTAGCTCAAGTTCTGACTAACCGTGGGTAGCTGCAATTCCTTTAAGACCTACAGTCTACTAAATGTTAAATTACAGCTTTGAGATTTTAAAATTCCACAAATCAAATGGGGAGGATTTAAAATTTGGTATAGAAAATGAGGAAACTGAAATGAATTACAATTTTGAAAAATTATTATTTAAATTATTCCAGTATGGCTATGGAATTTTATAGAAAAAACGCAGTGTGAGGAGTTCTGGGCAATACTCAAATTCCTAAATCCAGCAACTGTTCTACAAGTGCTACATCATTCACTACATCAAATTCCTCTTCTACAGCAAATCAGGGATTGGCTGCCTCACATTTAGCATCTTCTTCAACACAAATGTTGACTTATTCCCAGAGCCGAGCTAGTTGGGGTTTTCTGAAAAAGAATGCTCTCATTAAATGACCCCATTGGAAAGGGACTCGCACAGCTGAGCTGAATTAACATTATAAAAGCAATCCCAGATATGGTATTGCCCATCCCCTGAATATGAGTCACTGATGTTCTCTTAATGCAGCCTTTCTTTTGCCCGAGTGTTTTAGAATGCTAAATCACAAAGAAGCAAATACACTATTAAATTTATAAGGACTTCTTATTGTTGCTGGATCATTCCACATCTCCAAGCAGTAAGCATAAAGGAATAGAATTCAAATTTATAACTCGTATTAGCTACTCTGGCCAAGAGCAATTCAATATTTTAACATTATAGCTTGTTTCAATTGGTCTCAGCTGCTTTCCTACTCGAATATATCTCAGTAAATGCTATATGGAAGTGAGACTGTTTTATTACTAGACTATATCAGACACTTATTTAAATTTTTAATATTTTATCTTTGACTTCATAATTCTTTTATGCTTATGCATATTTGCATCTTCCAGAAATTCAGCTTTACAACAAATAAAGATAGAATGTAGATAACTTTTTATCAATACTGTTCTGACTGGCCCATTTTGACATGTAACCTCCCTATCTGGTTTTCTAGGTTTCTAACACAATATTTGTATGTATGTCTGCTTTACCTTTCATTTTTGTCCTTTATCTCCTTAAAAAGACAATGTAAAATACAAAGTTATTATCAGTCTTATTTTAAAAATTACTTGTTATTATACATCATGCTAATTCCATGTGTGCTGACTGCTTTACAAAAAAAAAAAAAATCACTCTGAGGCAAACCCCAGCAATTGTACAGAATAAAAGAAAAATCCCAGGAATTATTTTACTTCCCTTTTCATAGTTAGTGTTAACTGTGATTCCAATAAAAAGATAATCAGCTAAGAATGAACAGCTGTATGTGGTTTTTGTGCTCCGATGTGGTGATATTTGGTGGTAACCTCTGGGTTATATAGGGGAGGATGTGTGAGGAGCTGTCTGTAGCTGTTAGGCCATGAGTGGTTCAGACCTCCTGACTCCTACCCTTATGTTTGATACATGCACTGTGGGTATTGCTAAAGTTCCCCATATCTCAGTTTCCACATATGCCAAAACAGAAACAACTGTGTTTTAACAACTGACAAGTCCAAGAGTATTCACTTGTGATCTTCTCTTCTGTGCACAGTTAGAAGTTATTCTTGTCATTGTCCTCCATGACTTATTTCAAATGATAGGGGATCCTGGGCATTCCCAGTCCTTACTGGCTTGATTTGGCGGGGTAAGAGCCATATCTGCTTCAGGAACTTTGAAGCTGTTTCTGTTTTTGCTTTGGAACAGGAAATGAAACATTTTTAGATTAGCACGTTTGGATAAATTGTATCCTACAGGTTTAAAGGCACTGTTGAGGAGTTTGACTGTTAATGTTGATTTTCAATAACTTGCTACACAGGGGAAATTTCAGGAGTGCTAAAGAAAGGTAACATGCCAATATTTAAATAGAATAAAAGAAATGAGCCAGGAAATTATAACTTGTCAGTGTCACATAATTCCTTGGAAGAAGTAATGGAACAGACAACACAAAACTGAATTAATCACAAATTAAAAGTGAGTAGCAGAATTAATTCCAGTTCATTTGTGTTTACGGAAAATAATCCCATCAAACCAGTTTCACATTATACTTTCCGTAATGTGATTTTGAGGTCCAATAAAGCTGCAGACTTGGCATAGTATTTACACCACCACAAATCAATCTGTTTTGTTTGGCAAATTTAAAAGTTACTAGGGTTTTTCATCATCTTGCAAAGCTATTAAAATGAGCCCTATTAGCAAACCTTTGTGTGTAATATTGGCTAGGGATTTTCTCCTTCTTTTGACACCAGAAAAAGGTATTGTTCCTGGCAGCATAAATGTGTTTAGGCTGAGGCTTCCCTATGTACTGTCTGTAGTGTGAGGGTGGTGAGGCACGGGAACAGACTGCCCAGAGAAGTTGTGGATGCCCTGTTGTAGGCCAGGTTGGATGGGCCACATGTGTCACATGTAGTGACAGGTGTCCCTGTGCATGGCAGAGGGGTTGGAATCAAATGATCTTTAAAGGCTCTCATCAACCCAAACCATTCCACAATTCTGTGAATGTGAAGTTCTAGGCTGCAAATGGGACTTTCTACAGTAGAGTCCCACCAGGACTGGGAGTGATCAAGCCTAGAACTTTGGAGAGGGGCTGTTGCTAAGCAACCTCACAGCCTTTCTGTAAACGTTCCACTGCAGCTGGCACACTAGATCCCTCTCTTTCTCTGCCTGCATGGGTATGTCCTGTCATTTTTGTTAATGTGCTGATTTATACAAAGTGTGGGCCTTTGTACTTTGCAGCCAAGCACTTGAACCTGAGCCTTTTTTGGCAGCAGGTGCTTGTGGCTGTGTAAGACTTCCAGGTCAGAGTATGTCCATAAGGGTGTATTTGGCAGGTGCTGCATGTGTAATGAATTTGGGCATGGCCAATGTTTAAATTGGCTACTGGTGTCCTCATTTTGGGGTTGCCGGTTGCAGAAAGATCTTCACACCTGGGCCTCTGTTATGTACGGGCTGGTTCTTGTGTACCAAAACAACCACTTCATGTTGTGACTTTCAGTAGATTGAACTTGTCCTCTAAATCAATTTTCTTGGCATCAGAAGCAACCTCATGTTTAATTAACTTTTCTTTCATGCTTACACATAATTTTCTAATGCCAGGAGGAGTTAAGATACGGCAGAAAGTTGGATACAAAGTCATGCAGTCCTAGTGTTTCTGTTCGTGTGTCTGTAACTTAATTCTCTTTGCAAAGCCCACACTGACATTGTTTTCTGAAAGGTTTGCAAAGTGTAACAGCGATGTTTTTTCTAGCATATAGTAATAAAAAATCAGCGTAAGACCTTAATTCCAGTTACAAGAAGAATAAACAGCCTTAAGAGTTGGAGTCGATAATCCTTGTGGCCTCCTTCCAATGCAGAAGACTCTGTGATTCTGTTGTCTGAGGAAGGCTGTGAACTAAAAATTACTTCAGGCTATCATGCAGAGCAACCTAAGTGTGATGACAAACTTCCATAATTTCTTTCTGTTATCTTAACATGATCTTCAGAATTCATTTTTTTATTGCCAAATGAGATTTTTTAATTTTTATTTTTATTTTTATTGTGTTCAGCAAGAGGGGAAAATAAACCTGAAAATGGTATATGTTTGCAAATGCTTAATCACTGGTTTTTAAATCTCTCTGTAAAAAAGGAAACATTTCACCTAATTTTTAAGTAGTGTTGAAAAACGTGGCTAGAGGTCAATGACTTGCTTTGTGCACACTATATTGAAATGTCATACTGGTTACGTGTGCTGGTTTCAATGAGGTTCTTTTGTACCTGCCTGTCCTTGTTCTTACATGTCAACTTTTTATCTTAGTACTTCAGAAGCAGTCTTGCAAAAAAGTGGATGATGAGGAGAAGATTTATAGGGTATTTCACATAGAGGAATTATTTAGCTTATTTTTAATTTAGCTCAACAAACTTCTTCCAAAGCATAGTTTAGCCTAGAAAACTGTTTATTTTTGCTCTCCAATTACAGTTTAATACCTTACAGTCATGTCACATCTACACTCTAAGGGTGGAGGAAACATCTTCTTCAGAAGAAACTCAAAAAATAGCAGTGAAATGCTGTAATACATGTCGTAAACTATGCTTTGTGAATCGCCTTATGACTTTGAATGGACTCTGCTTATGAACAGCTATTTCAGGGCTTGAGTTTTCACTTCAAATCTTACTAAAAACCGATGCCTGCTTTATCCGTGTTTGTTCTTTTGCCAACCTTGCCCATGAGCTCAAGTAGTCCTCTGTTGTGAGAGGAACTCATGTTAAAATGATAGGCAGCAGCCATATTTCCTCTTAGTTTTCCTCTATTAAATTAAGTAAGTCCTCTGTCCTTTTGAATGACAGGTGCTTTGTTTTTTGAACATCTTCGTAGCCTGCTTTGATAGGTCTTTTTTTGCTTAGATCCGAATTACTTTGTGTTTTCTTTGGGCATTTGTTTGTTTGTTTGTTTTTTAATGAAACCAGAATTTTCCACAGTACTTTGTTTATTATCTCCCAAATGCCAGAATGACTTTTTTGGTCTGCTAGGAATTGCTTTGTCCTAAGTTCTACTACACTCTTGGATTATTTATCTGGTATTAATTGATGCAGTCTTTTTTGTATCTGGTGAAGTGTTTAACTATCACATGTACTAAACCCTATTTTAGAGCAGAAATACTTGTTATTTATCCTGGGTGCCAGAGAGATGCTCCCATTCTCTCCTCCGGTGCCTGATTTAATCTTTCGTGTATATGGAGTGCCTTGATAATGTTACTATATAAGCACTAAATATACTCACAGGTTTTTTTGCATGTTTCTGACTGATCTTTCATGTTTCTCTTAATTAGGAAAGCCTCAATATGGGAAGAACTGACAAAGAAACAGCTGATAATCCAGGTAGGCTATTTCTGTTTTAAATTTTCTTTACTACGCTTTAGCCAGAAGTTTTGTCTTAAACAACTGAGATGGGCTGAACTATTTATTGTTTTTCATCTATTAAAGGATTTATGTTGCTATTGCCATTACAAGCTGTAAACTCTAGAGCTGTACTGTAGTGAGCTCAGAGCAGGTATTCAGCGAAAAAAAAAAATCCATGTTTTTCCAAAATGTTTACAAGATAAAAGGCTGTGGACAGGAGGGCAATATGTCGTGTAGTGTGTTTTGAATACATCCCATTTGCAACAGTACTTACACAACTCAACTTTGTGTTGATGTGCAGTGGTTTCACCAGAAAGAAATGAAGCGAAAGAAGGCAATGTTCTGCGTCGCTCCCTCCGGCAGAGGAAAGCTGTTGAGCGCTACGAAGCTCCCTTGGAAAGTAGGTGTGCTGGCCTGGGCTGGACACTGGACACCTGTGCTCACCACGCTGCTCTACCCCTCCTACTTCTCAGCTGGACAGGGGAGAGAAAATAAAGTGGAAGACAACTTGTAGGTTGAGATAAGGCAGTTTGCCAAAGCAAAAATAAAAGGTTGTGCTCAAGAAAAGACAAAAAAAGATTTTGTTTTCTACTTCCCACCAGCAAGCGATGTCTGGCCACTTCCCAGGAAGCAGGGCTTCAGCATGTGCAGCGATTGCTCTGGAAGGCAAACATTTTAAATAACAAATGCCCCACCTTCCTCCACCTTTTCTTAACTTTTATAGCTAAGCTGATGTCCTATGGTATGGAAAATCCCTTTGGCCGGTTTGAGTCAGCTATTCCAGCTATGTCCCCTCCCAGGATCTTGCCAGCCTACTGCTTGGGAGTGGAATGCTGAGGAGACAGCACTGATGCCGTGCCAGCCCTGCTCAGCAGTAGCCAAAACATTGGTGTATCAACACCTTTCCAGCTACCAGTGAGGAGCATAGCACTGTGAGGGCTGCTGTGGGGAAAATAAACTCCATCCCAGCCAGACCCAATACAATATATTATACAATACTCTATATTATACAGTTTCTATTGAGAGCTAATTTCTTGCATGGAAGTGGTAGGGTTGGGGTTTTGTTTGTTTGTTTGTTTGTTTGTTGTTGTTTTTTAAAAATGAAAATACATGCACACAACTTCTCTTTATGTTTTTTACTTCATTCTGCCAATTTTATTGAATGCATGTATCCTGTGCACATTCTAATTTTTTTTTTTTTGCCATTTGGCATCCTTATTGTTGATTTTCAGTTAAAAAAAAAATTACCTATCTTCCCTTAAAAGAATAGCAGTTAAAGAGACTTAGTAATCTTACTCTTGTGGTTTTCAATTTTCTTTAAAAATCAGGTGTGTGTCTTTTTGCTTCTATCGTGCACTGATTAAACCACTCAACTTCTCCCTCTTTGAAACTTTCCCTGAACTTAGAGATAGGTAATACCTGTCAGATTTTCTGCCTCTTTGACTATCCTGGTTTCTCTCAAAATTGCTTGTAACAAATTCTAAATTCTTTGCTTTCAACAGATCTAAGAAAACGTAACCTAAGCTTTTCCAACCATACTTCACCTGTCAAAGAGAGAGATTCAGGCAAAAAACCTAAAAGGTTGGTGTATAGTTTATGATAGTTCTTTCTTCTCAATAGTGCTGTTGGTCATATGATTGAATAACGCTTTCAAGGTTTTTTGAACAGGTGGTAATTAGAGATTAATATAGTTGCAGATTATTACTGTGGTAGTCTGAGGGTATAAAGAAAACAAATGCTGCAAGGGAGGCCATTCTTTTTACTAGCCACCAGATTTTATTTGAAAATGCTGTAATTTTGGTCACTGATAAGGTGGTGATGAGGGTTGTGGATGAGACTGTGTAACTGAAATTCATTTTTCTGGAATGGAAGGCATAATCTCCCTCTGAAAATCTTAGACTTGAAGGTTACAAATTAAGATTTAAGACTTAATCTTGAATGATACAAATAATTAAAACTGAAGACAATTTACAGGGAGATCCTGCATGGAAGTTTCAAAGATTTTTGTTTTTTTTTTAAATTACTCAAGAGAGTTCATGTTTCTTTATGAAACTATCCTTAAACAAGAAAAATGCCTAATGAAATTCTAAAATTATAAGTTACAATAGTCATATTTGTAAGTGCTAAGAGTTGTTAAAATAATTAACTCAGTTTAAAGTTCTTTATTTACTCACGGCCATTAAATGTTAAACAGTTGGAATGAATATCTAACTATTTAGGAAGTTTATGCTCATTTATAAGGTCTTTTGGATCACTTGCTATCATTAGAAAATAAAAAATCATCTATGTGCATCATAAATTAGAAAGCACTTTTTTCTTTCTCCTTAATTCAAGGTCTCTTTCGGCCAGCTCTCAGAAAGATGATGTAAAGGGAGCTCAAAATGATCCCACGAAAACCGAAGCAACTCAGAAAGGCAACTTAAATGAAGTTCAGAGAGATCACATGAAAATTGGAGCAAGTCTGGCTGCTGTGGAGCAAATGCAAATAGATGGTTCAGTAAGTGTTTTTACTTCATCGTGTCAGTGAGACATTTGCAGTATTTATGAAAGCTTCCAGTAATGGGCCACCTACAGCTCCCTTGGCTTACAGTTTTCTCTCTACAGTTTTCAATGCCACTAACATTTTCTTTGTGCTGATGTCTGATTTCTGATGGAACTTTATCGAGTTTGCAGCTTTCTTTAACACGTGTTCTGTTGCCTTCATCTTTAGGCACAATTTCATGGTGTGGGTGGTCTATCTCACCACATCGCAGCTTTAAAAGAGATGGTCATTTGGCCGTTGCTTTATCCTGATGTCTTTGAGATATTGAAATTTAAACCTCCAAGGTAAGAGACACCATTTAAAACTATAAGTTCCTAACTCACTTATTTTCAGGAGACTATTCAACTGAGGTATCAACATGTTTCCATGCTTCAAAATTTTCAGCAGTGTTTATGGTTCTTTTTAGCACTATTAAAAGGAATTTTTTAAAAATTGATTGAAGACAACATGTATGTAGGTTCAGAGATTTACTGTGTGGCAAGACTATCATTTAAAAGTCTTTAAAAGATGGAGTTGGAGATTTTTTGCGTTAGAGTCTTGCATGCAAATGACCTTGATTAGTTTGTGAGCAGGAAGGAATGATCTGCTGTGAGTTAACTATAGTTTGTTTTGTGGAAGTCCAGTGCTGTCTTCCACCAACTCTTTTTTTTTTTTTTCAAATATTTTCAGGTATTAGTTTTACGATTGAGAGGACTTGCAACCAGATCTTTACAGTATTTCTTGTGCTTGGGCTAAAATAATATTCTGTCCCCTTCATACACAGCTGAGCGAGTTATGTGTTACAAAATGAGATTATTAGGGATTCATTAACTTTATATATGCTTGGTCAGCAAAACTCAGTCATGGTATATTGAAGTAGGACTTTAAATTCTTTGCTTCCAGTAACTTTAAAAGTATTGCAAACATTGAAAAGAATATCTGTTTTGCTTCTTTATTTGTTGAAATTCTTTTTGAAGCAGCAGTGCATTGGCTCTTCTGGTTAATGGAAATACAGAAATGCAGAATATCTTCCCATTTTCAGACTACATCCTCTTCTTTAATCACCAGCAAAGAGAGACCAAATCCAGTAATTTAAAGTTTTTTAAGGGAGAATGAAATGTTTTACTCTTGAATATGACTTTTGTGAAACAAGAATGACCATGCAGTTTATCATTGAAAAATGAACTGGTGATTCCTAAGTTAGCCCAGTCTCAGATTCTGCATTGGAAGTTTGCTCCTGTTTTCCTCCACTGTACTATAACCATCTCTGTTGTTTTTTCACAAGTTTTGAAAATGTCCTTCTGGGATGCTACTATCTTTTCTCAAGACCTTGTACGTCTGCATTATTCCCTTTATTCATTTTGTTTGCTGCCTTGCAGAATTGTGTAGGAACACTTTTGACTTTTGTCACACTTCAGCTGTTACTGCTATCTTATCCAGGAAGTGTTTAGCTTAGGAGAGCAGAGTTGTGTGTTTTAGGGATGGGGGTTGTAACAGATACTTTTCCACGATGTTTTTTTCATGTGAATTTTTAAAAAAATTCTTTCTTTTTGCTTGTAGGGGCTGTTTATTCTATGGTCCACCAGGGACTGGAAAGACCCTGGTCGCTCGTGCACTTGCTAATGAATGTAGCAGAGGTGACAGGAAAGTAACCTTTTTTATGAGAAGTGCTGCTGACTGCATGAGTAAATGGGTAGGAGAATCTGAACGACAGCTTCGTTTAGTATTTGAGCAGGTAAGGTTGAAATATGCCATGTGTTCTGTTGGAGTTTTCATTAATTTTTTGTGGTCGAGAAGAACTCACTCTTTCTCATGTTTTAGCATCTCCTTCCACTGAAATGGGATTATCAGTGTTCCCTTTTTCATTGGAGTCTCTTGAGATGTATTGAGAAGATTAGTAAAGCAAACAAGAAAATCACCACCACCACCACCATCAAAAACCCCTTAATGATACATGCAACCCAAACAATCACAGGAAAGGTCTCAAGAAGCAAGAGATGGTGGCTTTAGATGAGAGGGAAACAGATGCAGGGTGAAAACACATTCGTTTAAATTGGTAATGGAAGGTCACTTCCAGAATCTCTGAGTTAAGTCCTGTCTCTGTTCTCATGGTTGCCAAATAGCTGTAAAAATTACTGGCTTGATTTCTTTCCTGTCACCAAGTCTCAGTGGGTTGACAGGTGGCTGTTTTCTGTTGACAGGCTGCTGTTTTTCACTAGGTTAATTAGTAGAGATCCCTGATGCTAGTCTGAAATAATCTAGTTCCAGTGCCTTTCCAACCATAATATTTTTCATGCATTTTCTTTTTCAAGGAGTGCTGTTTTTCTGATGTCAATGTTCCTGTGCTTTCTTTGTAGGCCTACCAGATGCGACCGTCAATTATTTTCTTTGATGAGATCGATGCTCTTGCTCCTGTACGGTCCAGTAAACAAGACCAAGTTCATAGGTAGGACATGTTTTATATCTGTGTAGAAGGTTCTTGATCTTTGTGAAAAGAAGACTGCAACCTGTTTAACTTGATGTGACACATTCATTTATCCTGAGAATTAGTAATTCAGTGCTAGTGAATTATTTTTAAACAATAATTGGAAACAATTTGCCAAGCTTGATATCAGCACAAGGTCTGTGTTACCTTATCTGTATTCTGCTATGTCTTAAAAGACTTCTTTTGCTGATCAGTATCTTGCCAATAAAAACTTGCCCTTTTTGAAGGATCCGTGGAGAAGGTTATGTGGGACTGAAGAAAAATTTACTAAACCAGTGAATGAAAATTATATTTTTCTGTTAGCTCTGTTGTGGGGACACTTCTGACACTTATGGATGGCTTAGCCAGCAGAGGAGAGGTTGTGGTAATAGGAGCCACCAACAGACTGGATTCCATAGATCCTGCTTTACGGAGACCTGGGCGCTTTGAACGAGAATTCCGCTTCAACTTGCCGAATAAAGAGGTCAGAACTTCCACTCAACCATAGTGCTTATGTGGCAAAGTCCACCTTTATAACAAACCCCTGCAACAAGGCAGCTTCGTGGAGCAGTGCAAGTCTCCATTAGCAGTGTCCAGCTTGGATAAAGAGGGATATCTGGATACCTTGCACTGTACTGTGGAGGGCAAACCTGGTACTGAATATATGTATGAATAAGATGATGTCAACAAGTAGTTACTTCTCTAATTAGTTTTGGTTTTGCTGTGACCAGCAAAGAAAAATATGCTGCTCTTCATTGGAATGCTGAAGAAAGAATGAGTGTATGAATTAAAGTATTGCTGTAGTGTCTTGAAGGTGAAATAAATGGTGTGCACACAAGTATTCCTTTCTGGTAACAAAAACTTTGATCATGGCTGGTTATGGAGTGAACAAAGTATGTTGGGATCTGACATTCTTACTGGTACTTATCAACAGCGACTTGGACAAAGATGTGAAGTCCACTGTGCAGGTGCAGCACTTGAAGTTCAATGGCAATAGTTAAGCAATGAAGAAATTTGTTTTCTAGCAACCAAAAATATTGGGGTAGGGATGGCTGAGAGAAAGATAATGTGCAGAACTGTAACCCTGCTTTTGTGTTTTTCTCTGGTATCACTGATATTTCTTAGCACTTTTTGGAACAAAGATAAAAGGCTTATTGGATGGAAGGCTACTAAAAGTGCATGAAACAGTGCCTTTAGCACAAACATTTGTATCCAGTTTTTATTAGCTCTCAGGAACAGAAGATGAGGAGACACGAAATAGATCTAATACACAATTCCCTGCTGTGGAAGGATTCTAGAAGTGTGCCATAATTAACCTGTGTACTAGGATCAGAGATGAGAATAGACATTGTTTGACATTTTCTGGATGAGTGACAGTAGTTTGAGACATAATTTTTGTTCTTCTTGGTAGCAACTGTAGCAATTTTTAATGGAGTCCTAGGACAGTTTTCTTTGAATGAACTGTCAGAAAAGCAAATCTGATGAACTACTGAAACTGTCACTGTGAAATTTTGCTAAATTTGAGAGATTTTTCTTTTATGCAAAATGTCCATTTGCAGATAAGGCTTTTACTACAATTTATTTTTCAGAATCATTAGTTCTCACACTTATAAAACTTACTTTTTATGGAAAATGTACATGCCCGTTATTTCACAGAATCCCCCAGAAGAGTTTGATGTAAGAATTTGAGAATTACTAAATTTCCTCCTTGAAGAAGGAGCACGTGTATTAATAACTGACCTTTAAAATGCTTAGAAGTTTAGCAGACAAGAAAAGTATTTGTACTAGTGTGTGAGTTTGGGGAGTTTTGTGTGGTGGTTGTTTTTTTTTTAAGAGAAAACTTAAGGCAAACTAAAATGCAACCATTTTGTTTCCAGGCAAGAGCAGAGATTTTCAAAATTCACACACGAGACTGGACCCTGAAGCCGTCTGACAACTTACTTGAAGACCTGGCTGAGAAATGTGTTGGTGAGTTTTAAACCAGTGGGGGTCCTTTTCCCTGGGCAACGTTCAGCCCCTCTGCCCCCAGCCTGCAGCGCTGCACGGGGCTGTGACTGAAGTGCAGGACCCAGCACCTGGTGTTGTTGAACCTCATACCATTGGCCTCAGCCCATCAATCCAGCCTGTCTAGATCCCTCTGCAGAGCCTTCCTGCTCTCCAGCAGATCAACACTCCCACCCAATGCAGTGCTGTCCACGATCTGGCTGAGGGTGTACTCAATCCCCTCACCCAGCTCATCAATAAAGATATTGAAAAGGAGTGGACTCAGTACAGAGCCTTGGGGAACACCACTAGTGAACTCTGCCAGCTGGATGCAGCATCATTCACCAACACTCTTTGCCTGGCCATCCAGTTTTTAACATATATAACACATACATATGTTGACATAACATTTGGTTCTTGTTTTGTTTGTCAGGATTCTGTGGTGCTGATATTAAAGCCTTATGTGTCGAAGCTGGGCTCTGTGCTTTGCGCCGTCGCTATCCGCAGATACATGAGAGTGACAAGAGACTCAGGATAGATGCCAGGTCGATTAAAGTAACAGCAAAGGATTTTGCCATGGCCATGCAGAAGATTGTTCCAGCATCACAGAGAGCTGGGGCTTCACCTGGGAGACCGCTACCACCCATTTCAAAGCCGCTGTTAGAAAACACATTAGAAAGAATTTTACAAGCCTTGCAAAGAGCATTTCCCCATGCAAAGCTCGCACTGAAGAAGAACCAAGGTATTACAATAACATCTACTTGTTTAAAATTCTGCAAAGCAAAAACTTCTGATTTGTGCAACCAACATACACAAATCTCTCAGCCATAATGACAGTGCAATTTTATACTTTGAGTGTGCAGAGTACAGGACGGGAGCTGTGCATGACTCACAACATGCAGTGGAGAACTATGGGTTCTTTACTGGAACCCACTGTTACTGACAGTAGCTCACATCACATTAATAATTTCAGAGATGGATCTAAGGTCTCACATACGAGACACTTCTTTCCAAATTGTAGAATCATAGAATGGTTTGCGTTAGAAGGTCACCTAGTTCCAACCCCCCTGCCTTGTACAGGGACACCTTTCACTAGGCCGGGTTGCTCAGAGCCCCATCCAGCCTGGCTTTGAACACTTCCAAGAATGGGGCATCTACAGCTTCTCTGGGCAACATGTTCCAATGTCTTACCACTCTCACAGTAAAGAATTCTTCCTATTATCTAATCTAAACCTATTCTCTTTCAGTTTGAACCCATTCACCCTTATCCTCCCACTACAAGCTCTTGTAAGGAGTCCCTCTCCATCTTTCCTGTAGGTTTTCTTCAGGTACTGGAAAGCCAAAATTAGGTCACCCTGAAGCCTTCTCTTTTCCAGGCTAAACAAACCCAATTCTCTCAGCCTTTCCTTATAGGAGAGATGCTCCATTCCTCTCATCATCCTGGGTGCCCTCCTCTGGACTTGCTCCAACAGGTCCATGTCCTTCCTGTGCTGCGATCCCAGAGCTGGATGCAGTACTCGAGGTGGGGTCTCACCAGAGCAGAGAAGAGAGGCAGAATCCTCTCCCCCTCCCTGCTGCCCACACTGCTCTGGATGCAGCCCAGGACACGTTTGGCTTTCTGGGCTGCAAGAGCACATTGCCAGGTCATGCCCAGCCTCTCATCCACCAGCACCCCCAAATCCTNAGGCAGGGCTGCTCTTGTTCTGTTC